>CAKAOJ020000015.1:455000-662500 GCA_916701645.2 Sebastolobus alascanus | reverse complement strand
AATGGATATGAAGAAACTCACTATAGATAAGCAACACTAAGGCTACTAACGGCCCATAATGCAACACTCCTTTAATGTAGGGAGCAGTACTCGCTCCATTCAAAAAGAACATCTGCTGTTGTCAACAGGCAAATGCTTAGAATTTAATAAACACTATTATTAGTATTACTATTATTAGTTTCATCACAAAACAATATTATATTGATTCTTTGGACAATGATGTGATATTTGTTGATATCAAAAAGTCTGCCACAATATGATTTTGATTTGATTCAATTCAGGGGCCTAAGATCGATATGAGACGATATCATATGTCCATTTAACACAATCAGTCACATTTATATTAGGGCTGTCAATCGATTTAAAATATTCAATCGCAAATTAATCGCACACTTTTTTATCTGTTCAAAATGTACCTTAAAGGGAGATTTGTCATTGGAAATATATTGAAATCAATTGACACAAAACAATGACAGATATTGTCCAGAAACCCTCACAGGTTCTGCATTTAGCATAAAAAAATATGCGAGGTCAGAGGTCAAGGGACCCTTTTGAAAATGTCCATGCCAGTTTTTCCTCGCCAAAAGTTTGGAGCGTTATTTAACCTCCTTCGCGATAAGCTAGTCTGACATGGTTGGTACCGATGGGTTCCTTAGATAGTTTCATATGATGCCAGTTCATTCACTCTAGCTTTAAAACTGAACCCGGTACAACCTCTGGAAGATCGATTGTGTTATTCTGTCAAAGAAATTAGCGGCGTTAAAACAAATTTGCATTAATCGTTGTTATCGCGTTAACTTTGACAGCCCTAATTTATATCAACTCACAAAAAGCAACTAAAATATGATTTGACAATTTTATTACTGGGCTCTTCCAGACGTTTAAATGAAAAACAATCTGGGGTGGGAATTTAAAAATATAGGGGTATCTTAAAGCTGATGATATGTATCGATGTTTTCACTTTGCATCGATGATTTTAGATCGATCCAGATCAATGTATCGTTACACCCTAAAAATATCATCTTATATTCGGACCAAAACTTTTTGTAATGACAAGACTGTTTCTAAATCACTGCAAACATTTTTTGGCACGTATTAGGTGACATATGTGGATACTGATGCATCTGTGACAAGCTGATTTTAGCTGTTAAAATAAGACAACCAATTTATTATTTCAGGCTCCAATCCTACCTTAAGACCTTTTCATTGCCATTCTGTTGCTAGGGCAACAGCTTTGGTCCAAGTTTACTTCCTGTCAGCTACTGCATTAACAAACATTGCAACAGGAAATTTAAGTTTATATTGTCAAGTTTGAAAAGGTCTATTAGTAAAGTTCAGCCAGACATTGTCTGTGCCTACAGTACTTTCATTCAGAAAAGTACATTTTTACTCACTCCGATCAGCTCAAGCAAGCTTAAAGTCCCTTTTTGGATTTAGCCAATGAAACACTTCCTATTGAGGTTGCAACAAAATTATAGATTAATTTGAGGAGAAAGAAACACATTATGACATAAGATGAACACAGTAAATGACATAAGATCAGCACATCCAGTAGGTAGGAGAGTATGGAAAAGTTGAACAGAAAAAACTATTGGGAGTGTTGGATATTGTATTTTGTTTGCTCATGTACTCACAGGTCTAAATGCTTCAGTGCTTGAGTCCATTTTAAATGAATATTTCATGACCTAATTTCTGCCCAGTATTAACCTTTGATCTGAATATGAAATTGTTGGACTTGAACAATGGGATCATTCACTTACCACACTTACATGTGGTGAGTTTGGTCATCTGTAATTTGCCTTCGATGTGATTGGATGACATTTTTGGGCCTCATTTAACAAAGCAGGAAGTGCCGACAACACGGCAGCTGTCACAGCACAACTGTCTGATTTAATTTCTACTTATAGTGTTTAGTTGTGGAAATGTTTCTGCTCGAAGTGAGGTCAGGAAGTTTCTTCTATGTGTTTTATTGACATTTTGATCCCTGGTGATGTCACTTCTACCCAATGCGAAGGGGTTTTCTACCCCGACATGTTTCTGCACACTGATGTTACCTGTGTTAGTGATGTTTGCACCTATACCGCTATACTGACAGACTCATTTCTGTTTTCTCTGTGCAGCAACAGAAGTCAGTCTAAACAGAGCGATGACATTTCTATTGATAGCGATGTTGTTTCTCTCCTGTGTGCAGATTTGCTCTCACTAATGCAAAGACACTTTACGCTACAGATTGCATTTCCCCCTGGCCGACAGATTAGATTAAATTTCCATCACAGCATTGCTGTGTGTATCTGCGCCTTGAGTTAACACCATACATTAGATATCCAGATCACATTTTGATATCCTTGAGCTACGCAGCCTGCTGGAGCAGAATATTACAGCTTGTAGCTGGTATACGTTATATTGAAAAAGTCTCCAAGTTAAGAATTTAAGCCCTGGAAAATATAAGTGAGTTTTTTATTCTGTAGGATCCCTTGATTTACTGATTGTGACAAGGCCCTTTTTTTTTTTCTTTCCAGTATGGCTAACAAGAATAGCACCCTGCGCTGTACATTCTCGGCCTCTAGCCACAGCGCCACCGTCCTGCAGGGTTTGTCGGTCTTGCGGTCTCGGGGCCAACTGCTTGACGTTGTGCTGGCCATCAATGAGGAGCGCTTCCAGGTCCACAAAGCTGTGCTGGCCGCCTGTAGTGATTACTTCAGGTTAGTCTGAATCACAAGACGTCTCACCGTCCATTTACATTTTAAATTGGAAGCACTTAGCCGATGCTCTCATCCTCACACTGAGTGCGGTGTTGGAGTACGCTGCAGTTCACAGATCAACTATATTAAAAGCAATTCAGTTGGGGGAGGAAGGTAAAAGATGGAGAAATGAGAAATGGTGCACTCACTTGCTCTTGTTTTCTTTTAGGGCTGCAACTAACGATTATTTTCATTCTCGATCAACCTGCCGATTATTTTCTTGGTTAATCGATTAGTTGTTTGGTCTATAAAATGTCAGAAAATGGTGAAAAATGTCGGCCAGTGTTTCCCAAAGCCCAAGATGACGTCCTCAAATGTCTTGTTTTGTCCACATCTCAAAGATATTCAGTTTACTGTCATAGAGGAGTAAAGTAAACAGAAAATATTCACATTTAAGAAGCTGGAATCAGAGAATTTTGACTTTTTTTCTTAAAAAATGACTCAAACCCATTAATCGATTATCAAAATAGTTGGCAATTAATTTAATAGTTGACAACTAATCGATTAATCGTTGCAGCTCTATTTTCTCTAATTTTGTCTTTAATCTGAGCCTTTACACTTCACTGAATTTATGCTTACAGAAATGTCGGGAAGATTTATTCCAGAAATGGAAAGTGACGACGTTTTAAATGATAGATTATTAAACATAAATAAGATAAATGAACAAATGGGTGACATATACATGTAAAACAAGGTGATATATATATATATATATATATATATATATATATATATATATATATATATATATATATATATATATATATATTTACATTTATATATATTTATATTATACTATCTTCCTCTATTTAAGATGATTTCCTTCATGTACTTTTGTATACACTTGTATAGTTTTCTACATATGACCTAGATTTATATATTAGTGTATATTCTTGATGTATTTACTTATATATCCTTGCAACTGGGGTGGTATATCACGTGTTTTTTTATTTTGAATATGAGGGTGATGCAGCCGGAGGCCCGTGTATTTGGAGTACTTATTTTGGGGGGGGGGACATATTTTGTATTTATACTGTGTGAATATACTGATATGTTCCTTTCTATAGCATCATGTTTCCTCTCATCTCTCTGTAGCCTTGAGATACTATCAGTGCATATGTCTGATATATAATATATTGTAAATATTTGATTGATTATGTGAAACAGGTGTGTTATTGTGACTTGTGAGTTTTTGTACGCAGTATGGGTATTTCAGATGGCGACTCTCTGCACTCATCAGAAGTCTGAGGAAGAGCCTGGTGCTCGAAACGTTACAGCATAATAATAATCCTTCAAACAGGAGCTATTTGGTTTGCGGATCTGTCTGTTTTATTCTGACATAACATTTATAGCCAAATATTCTTTTCACTTTGTTTCGCACCTTTTTCTCATTAGATAGTAGTTTTCAGTTCATCCGCCAAGGACACCTAAACAAAACAATATTCCAGAAGTTAGAAAGCTTTTTCACATCATACGAGTGCTCTGACTTAGTTATGGAAAGTCGTACAAAATTCATGCCTTGCATTTTAGAAGAGATGGATTTCTAATAAAATGTCATGTAGTTCACTGACTTGTTGTTGTGTTACAGAGCAATGTTTACGGGAGGCATGAGGGAGTCAAATCAAGACACCATCGAGCTGAAGGGTCTCTCCGCCCGCGGCCTGAAGCACATCATTGACTTTGCCTACAGTGCAGAAGTCACTCTGGACCTGGACTGTATTCAGGATGTCCTCGGAGCAGCGGTGTTTCTGCAGATGGTCCCAGTCGTGGAGCTCTGCGAGGAGTTCCTCAAGTCAGCGATGAGCGTGGAGACCTGCCTGCACATCGGCCAGATGGCCTCCGCCTTCAGCCTGTCTTCCCTCAAAGAGTCGGTGGACGCCTTCACCTTCCGCCACTTCCTCCAGATTGCGGAGGAGGAGGACTTCCTGCACATTCCCACGGAGCGCCTCGTCTTCTTCCTGCAGAGCAACAAGCTGAAGAACTGTAGCGAAATCGACCTCTTCCACGCCGCCATCAGGTGGCTCCGGTACGACGAGTCTCGCCGGGCGCAAGCCAGCGGCGTCCTCTGCCACGTGCGCTTCCCGCTCATGCGCTCCTCGGAGCTGGTGGACAGCGTTCAGACGGTGGACATCATGGTGGAGGACGTGCTGTGCCGCCAGTATCTCCTCGAGGCCTTCAATTACCAGATCCTTCCCTTCCGACAGCACGAGATGCAGTCTTCGCGGACGCTCACGCGCTCCGATGTCTTGTCGGTCATCACCTTCGGCGGCACGCCGTACACCGACAACGACCGCACCGTGAGCACCAAGGTGTTCCATCTCCCGGACCTCGCCTCCCGCCAGTTCAAAGAGCTGACAGAGATGGAGGCGGGGTGCAGCCACGCTTGCGTCGGCGTACTCGATAACTTTGTGTACGTCGTCGGTGGACAGCACTTGCAGTACCGCAGCGGCGAGGGCGCGGTGGACAGCTGCTTCCGCTACGACCCGCATCTGAGCCAGTGGCTGCGCATCCAACCTCTGCAGGAGGCCCGGATCCAGTTTCAGCTCAACGTGCTGCACGGGCAGCTGTACGCCACCGGGGGGCGCAATCGATCCGGCAGTCTGTCGTCCGTAGAGTGTTACTGCCCGAAGAAGAACGCGTGGACGAACGTGGAGCCGTTAAAACGCAGGATTTGGGGTCACGCGGGGACTCCCTGCGGGGAGAAGCTGTATATCTCCGGAGGTTACGGCGTCTCGTTGGACGACAAGAAGACTCTTCACTGCTACGACCCGGCGTCCGACCAGTGGGACTTCAGAGCTCCCATGAACGAACCCAGAGTGCTGCACGCCATGATCGGCACCAGGGATCGGGTTTACGCCCTGGGCGGTCGCATGGACCACGTGGACCGCTGTTTCGACGTGCTGGCGGTGGAGTATTACCTTCCAGAGAACGACCAGTGGACCACCGTCAGCCCGATGAGAGCCGGACAGTCCGAGGCCGGCTGCTGCTTACTGGACAGGAAGATCTACATCGTCGGAGGCTACAACTGGCACCTCAACAACGTCCAGAGCATCGTGCAGGTGTACAACACGGAGACGGACGAGTGGGAGAGGGATTTGCACTTCCCAGAATCCTTTGCTGGCATTGCTTGCACACCGATTATTATTCCACAAAACACTACACAACGCTAACCCTCTGACCTGTGACTGTGAAGACTTTATTCCACGTGCTCTTTCTGCCAACCGTTGAGTCAAAACATTACGTAAGCTACTGTGTGTGTGTGTGTGCGTGTGCGTGTGCGTGCGCGTGTGCGTTCATTCATTTGAGGGAATGACCTGAAAAGCTACTAAGCAGCATTACTCAGATTAGTGTATTATTTTCTATCTTTGCTTTGTTTTGGACAAAATGTGTTTAATCAACAGACAAACCTTCATTAATAGCAAAGAGCAAATTTGGTTCGACATTTCTTTCATGTGAAACCTCTTAAGGATCTTAATGTTGAGACACTTTAATGAAACCGATACCAACTTTTGAATGACAATTTTGATGCGTTCTAGGGGAAAAGCCTATAGCAAGTTGATGCTCCTGTGTGAATTCTATAAAGAAT
The DNA here is from genome assembly GCA_916701645.2 of Sebastolobus alascanus. NCBI lineage: Eukaryota > Metazoa > Chordata > Actinopteri > Perciformes > Sebastidae > Sebastolobus > Sebastolobus alascanus. The sequence goes on along the minus strand of CAKAOJ020000015.1, from coordinate 656,173 downwards.
TGACTGGTATTATCTCCAAAAGAACTGTGAAGAAATAAGTTCTCTTCCATAATAGCATTACCTACATTTTATAACACTTCTTATCTGAAAAATAATCATAATTCAGTCTGTGAAGGTGTCATTTTACCAATCAAGGGCTGAAGTTACAGACGGCACAAATTCTCATTTTTGAATGAAAGTTTGCAAAGGTCAACTTTTATAATGTTAGACATTTTGATTGTACAGTTGTAAATGTTTTATTCGTCTGCTTCTTTTTATGTCGTAATATTTTGTTTATTATCATTTTTATTATTCAACCACGATAACTGAAAATCTCACTGTTTTATGTCTCCTCAAATGTACTAACCAACAAACCACAATGCACAGTAATGATTGCACAAATGAACACGAGTAGTGTTTGTGTTTTAACTTAGAATCACATATTCCATGTGGGTGTGTGTTTTTTATTGCTCCTGCCCTTGTGTTTCCTGAGCTGAACCCCCTACTGGCACAGTAATTGTCCTCTCGGTCAACACAACAAACCAGTTTGGACCTCTTAAGGCAGCTACAGAAATCATTCCTATGTGTGTCAAGTGTAATGTCAGTGTGTGCTGTTCTTTATATTAAACAACTGTACCACACACTCTTTTGTCCCTTGACTAACACAATATGGGGACACAGATTATGTGTATTAATGCAGATTTAATATATAAACGATCCTCAAAAAATCCAATCCACTCTCCATTGCTTCACTTTTGAAAGCCGTATTCATCAGACGTCTGATTGTGCTGCTGAAGTTATCGATGTACTTAATGTGTGTCAGGAAGAAGCGAGCTTAAAGTTCTTGTTTTTCCTTTTTAAATGTGATCATCTACATGATGGTGTACGTTTTAAACTCTGTCTCTCCCGTTGCCTTAGTGTGTATTTGTCTCGTGTTACTTGTACCGGTAAAAGCACATGATATCGTTGAAGTGCAATATAAAGGAAACTGCTGTCATCAAAGGGGAATGTAGACATTTGTGAAGCTTTATGTGCATCCTTTATTAAAGGTGTGTCATGTTTAAAAAAAAAAATACCCTTCAGGTGCTTTTTCTGTTCTTATTTTGATACGATGATTGATGTATTTTGAAATGTTGAACTGTTTGTATCCAGCCAGATTGTTGAGGGGATTTGGAATTATTTGTTCAAGTAAGGTGTGGCTATATTTCACCACCATAACATGGTCAAGGATTTTTACATGTATTGGGATGTAGGCTGCAATTTTGTAAAGATCTTTTTTGGCATTTTGCCTTTATTCATGACAGTTTAAGAGACAGACAGGAAACCAGGAGCAGAGAGAGAGAGAGAGAGAGAGAGGTACGACATGCAACCAAAGTCCCTGGCCAGAGCTGAACTGGGAAGTCTGCGGTTATATGGTGTGTGTTTTAACCACCAGGACACACAAGACTTTGTAATTGTACTAGTTTAACTCCCTTAAATACAATATGTCCTTGAGGAATTTGACGCAGTTCATCCAGTTGCAATATTAAGTACTTAGGGGTGTGTGACATTTGTCAGATCATTACTTTCTCTTGACCGGTACATCATTTATGCAACAATAAGAAAACCCACTGTTGCTGTTTTAGAAACTGTAAAATAACCAAACCATTATTATATATATTATATTTGTATTTAATGTTTCTACTGTAACATGTTTACATGCTTTAATGTTCAAAAAACACATTATTTTTCTCATACTGTGTCTTAATATACCTGCATTCACCCTCTGTCTGAAACGCTCCGTTTTAGTGCTTGTCTCTTTAAGGACCCTTCCAGAAAACGCCCAGTCTGCTCTGATTGTTCAGCGCTTTCCAGTCTTCCGCATCTGTGCTGTCACTGTCTTCACAGCGTCGCTGCAGCCGGGGACTCACTGTGTGCATCAACTACACCAGTTTAGCCGCACTTCTACCGGTGACTGTATAGTTATGACATCACAACCTTACGGAAGTCCTGACGGCTCATTTAAAGGCACAGTTTCTGAATGCGGGTTGTGTGAATTTATAATCAAAAAAGACATTGGAATCTCACTTCCTACAATATGGGACCTTTAAATTATAGGTGATTTTGGGAAGTATGACGAGAACTACTAAAGATAATAGGAGTTAGATGTATCCTGTTTAGGTGGAATTTGATTCTCTGAGATGATGCTCAAGCTTCTGAGCATCATATAGACCAGTGATTCTCAAAGTGGGGTCTGTGGCACTCTTTCAAGGGGTCTGCGAAATAATTTGCTATAAATTATAAAACTGTAGGCTACTGTATCCTTAAAAAGTGTATATCTACAGATTGGGACCATTTACACCAATAAAACAAGCATATTGTGTCTGTTATTCCCACCCAAGTTAGCTTTGGGTCAACAGAAACTCTGATATGATTGTGAATCAGAGAAGTAAATTCATTATTTTTAAATTCAGGTACTTACTGAAAGTCAGCTTCAGACTGATAAGTTTAAATATCTGGATTTATTAGGACTATGCCAGGCTTCATTTTCTGAAAGCTTCAAGATCAGTTACTTGAAATGTTGGCTGTAAATGCTGTCAAGTTGAGTCCAAATGCAATTTGAATAAAATCATAACATTGCTTATCTTATCTTAAGGTGATTTAAATTGAAATATGTTTCTGTTTATCACAATGAAACAAGTCTGAAATATTTAGGTTGAAAAGTTTTAGAATACAAATATAGCATCCAATGACATCTAAGAGCACCAAGTTGCACCACCGAACCGTACTGGAGAATCTTCCTCCCAATGGCCATTAGTCTGTACAACTCCTGCTGGACACTGACACGGATTATTATCAAATTACCACAAAATGAATCCACTGTTTCTACTCCTACTCCTCCTTTAGTGACGATCAACCCTCATTCAGTTCATACATTGTTTTCCTTTTTCATTTTTTCTTGTAGCTTGTAAAATTTGAAACATAGCAACACAGATACACCTTTGCATTGTTTATACATTGTTTGTAGCTTGAAACATTGTAACCAGCACCCTGCACTTTCATCACTCAATGCATCCTTTCATGCACATTTACACTGTTATATTTGCTATATATACTTTATTTTAATCTATATGCACAATATAAATAAAGTACACTATGTAGAGTATATATCACTGCATATATCATCAAGCATCTTGGGCACAAAATGATCTTATCTTTAACTCACCCTACCTCTTTAATGTTTTCTTTATTGAACACATGCTCATTTAAAGAGGTTCAAACAGACACGTAGACAGTGGAAAAAAAACCTATATCATATTATATTAATTTAATAACTTAAAGATCTTAATGTTTTTTTGTGTTGTTTTAATGTTGGATAAGATGGTGCTTTATTGTTTGAATTCATTCATAAAGTGCAGGAAAGTTGGCTTGGTTCCTGACCATTTTTTCTTATGAATATGGAATTTTCCGAAAATAATAAATAATTGTATGATATACAGCATGTTATTTTCAATATTATTTTGACTAAAATATAGCATTACATCAAACATATTTATTTCAACATTCATCTGAAGTGTCTTTTGTAGAAAGCTGGCCACATCAATCCAGAACATTCTTGTATATATATACAGTGAAAAAAATAGATGAAAAATACTCTCTTTTTCAATTCCACAGAAATCACCCTTATAATCAATATCCAGCTTGAATCTTTGTAACACAAGAGTAACTGGATACATTTTATGTAATATCTTGAAAGAAACTTCCTTAAGTTTGTTAATGATGCAGTATTTATCACAAATTCCCCAAGCTTTTTCCCATCGTTTAATAAGGAAAACCAAACATCAACACAGCACCGTCGCGCCGCCGACCGTGCGTGATGACGTCACCAGAAGGCCCCGGCGCGGTGCGTAACGTAACATTCCATTGAGAAGAAGAGGGGGAAAGATGGCGTCCTCTAACAATCCTCGCAAATTTAGCGAAAAAATCGCTTTGCATAATCAGAAACAGGCGGAGGAAACCGCCGCGTTCGAAGAAGTGATGAAAGACTTGAACATCACCAGAGCCGCACGGGTAAGACCTGCACGCCCGCGGCTGTTTTACGTTTTGTTGCGTCGCTGTTTGGCAGCTGTCGAGCGCTGCGGAGATAAACCCGAACGCTGGGATGCTAGGCAACGGTAGCTAACGTTACCATTAACGTTCTCGGCTGCATCAGTTCAACAGCACCGAATTATGTTTCCTCTCTGCCTGTTTAAACCATTCAGATATAACGAGCTAACTACCTCAGCTAGCTCGCTGGAGCTGTGGATAATGTGTTGGTTTGACCAGTCACTGTTGTCATTTCGTTAGCAAACAAATCGTCTTGACATGTTAATAACTGTTATAAGTTATAACAACATGTTAGGAAAGTCAGCTGCTGAAACTAAATTGGAGCAATATCTCTGAGAAAGGCTAGCTAAGTTAGCATTTTTATTAGCCAATCAGATGTTAACCAGCCAACCAGCTGTGATTTTTTTTTTCCTCCTCCCTGTTAACCATCCACAGTTAGCTCACCGTTACATTAGCTCTGTGCCATATCAGCTAGCTATTCTTTACAACAATATCAGACTTGTGGAAAATAAATACAGCTCTAAACAATCCACATGCCTCTGTTTTACTATTTTCATCTCTACAGTTTAATTTAGTTAGTGTACCTTAAGGTTAAGTCAGGGTAACTTTGGCAACTTTCTCCCAGCAACAGTAAATAGTTGCCTTTAACCACTTTAGGTTGGAAGCTAATTATGATTTGACCAGTTCAAAAAAATAATATTTTGATTATTAAATAATCATTGAATCATTCATGTATTATGCAATGATGCTAAAGGTTTTGGTTCCTGCTCCTCAAATATGGGGATTTGCTGCTTTTTCTCTGTTTTATATCGTTATAAAATCAATATCATTCAGATTGTGACTGTTGCTTGGGCAAAAAAAAAGCAATTTTAAGACATCACTGTGGCCTCTAAGATGTTATGAGAAGCATACATTTTATAGACTAAACAATTGACTGGTTAATCATAAAGAGAATCAACTGATTGATTGATGATGAAAATTATATAATTGAAGCCTTAGATTAAACTATAAAGTATCAGATAATATGGAAAATGTCCTCTGCTATCAATGGAGGTTGACGTGCTGGAATACTTTCCAATAAAAGGACACTGGGCCTCATTCACTAATATGTGAAGTGCACACGCAAAGTTACCATTGGATTCTTGACCACCGTGCGTATGTTAGTGAATCAGAATCCTTATAAATTGACAGGCGGATGCCCGCTATTTGCAATGAGCATACTGCCACGCCCCCATTTCTCTATATAAGGAATTAATTTGCCTAGATGTTAATCATGGAGAAAGCAGGGAAGCTGTTGTAAAAGAGAGAAGCATGGCCCCTAAAACAAAAAACAAACAAACAAAAGATTTTCACCACTGAAGAAAATGAGACAATGGTGTCTGAGGTGAAGGTGAAAGTGTTTCCACAGGAGTGACGATGATAAAAATAAAAAAAAAAGAGGCCTGGGGTGCAATAACCGAGGCGGTGAATGTTGTGGCCCATGAGATACGGACTGTGGCTCAGGTTTATAAAAAAGGTTTGCTATTAAAGTTGATGCGAAAGAAAGAATCACAGACCAGAAGAAAATGAAGGAAACAGGTAGAGGAGGACCACCTGATCTGTCAGCACAAGATGCTAGACTCGCCGCAATTATTGGACAAACATCCGTAAGTGGGATATGTCCAAGAAATGAGGGTGAAAGTGATGACATCCAGCAAGGACTTATAAGTGTGTTAGGGCCGTACCGAATAGTTTGAAGCTTCAATCATAACGTTGACATTCGAATTCTAAATCAACATTTGAATGCTGCACACCTTATTTTTGCATGTCTGTTCATTGTGTTTAAACCCGGTACTTCTGCAGAGTTGCAGATAAAGATCACGCCACACTAATATTATTAGTATTGTACTATTTATAAAATTAAATTCCAATGGTGGCTGCGTAGGACCGTTTCCGTCTCATGTGATCCAAACATTTCCAATAACTCCAGAGCGTTGTAAAGTCCAAAAGTAAAAATTTATTGAAAACAAAAAATAGGTAATAAATTCAGGTAAGAAAATATTGATGAATTCCGAATTTGTGCATAAAACGTTCATGCGCATGGTTTAAGCACAGATTTGTGCATACGCACTGTTTGTGAATGAGGCCCATTCAGTTTGCAATCTCATGAAACGGAGTAAAGCAGCAATGACTTTAGAGGCTGGAACATCAGAATGTGTGGATTTTTTTATTTGAAAAATGACTGAAACGATTAATCAGTTATCAAAATTGTTGCCAATCAATGCTCTGTTGATCAACTAATCAATCAACAAATTGTTTCAGCTCTAGTAACCGCAGAAGGAGGAACATGTTGTTGCCAGGAAATGTTTGGGCTAATTGTTAGCCCGTTTGCTGGAAATGATGCCCACTTACCACACGATGCATCACTGTAAACCTGAGCTGTACTGTCATTTACTGCAAGGAAAAAAACAAAATGAACTAGTCAGTTTTGTGGTCTCTGCCAGATTTCTTTGTGTTGCCATCCCAACATCAGTCCACTGCATTTTGTTCAGATCATCAACTTCATTATATGTAAAAGAGGACTTCCATCACAGTGTTTTTGTAATAACATGCATCACTCTTGTGACTGGTTTTGCATTAAGACACGTGGATAATGTCCTCACCAGGTGTGTCACATGGAAAGACTGTAATCACACCAGCTGTCAGTCAGGTGTCAGTCACATCAGCTGATGTGATTTGTTTTTCTTTGCTATGAAAGCTGTTGTCTGCCTCTTGATTGTTCATGAAACAGCCAATCTGCCTGTCTCATCATGTTTCATCTGTCAATTAACGGACCCATTAATCTTTCATTTCACCACTGTGGACCAGCAGGCGTCATTCATTTTTAGCATCACTTTATTTGTGAATCAGATCAATCATTCACTCATGCTTTCATGCAATTTTACTTTGCACAGTTGCAGTTACAGAAGACCCAGTATTTGCAACTAGGGCAGAATCGTGGACAGTACTATGGAGGCTCACTGCCCAATGTCAATCAGATTGGAAATGGCAACATTGACCTGCCTTTTCAGGTGAGCCCTTAGCCTCTCTCGGCTGGTAAATCAATGGTTTGTTCTCGATCAGTGTACCTTTCTTAGCTGTTGGTGATAATATTGGACATACAAAGGTTGCAGTTATCTGTAGTATTGGTGAAAGATTGGCTCAAAACAGAAGTCTGCAGGCTTAGCCTCGCCTAAAGTGTTCAGAAATGAGCTGCTGGTCAGAGCTGCATAGTCGGACCAGGTTTTATCACGGTTCGGGAGCGAAAGGAAGCCAGAAGTGTGTAATACAAGGTATACCAGTTCTACCCTGCAGTGTAATTTGGTTCCTAAATTTCAAAGTATATCATTGCTTGTCATGGCTTTCCATCTTTAAATACATTTGCCAACTGGAGCATCAGTATGGTGGGCCCATGGCTTGACTCATTTTGAAAAGAACACATTTGCACCATTAATCCTAAGACATTATCCTAAGAGGTAGTTTTGTTGTGTAAGTAAGCCGTTTCGCCGGCCTCATTCACCTGCTGTGTTCACTCTAGAACTCGGTGCTGGATACCAGTCGGACCACTCGGCACCACGGGCTGGTGGAGCGGGTTTACCGTGACCGGAACCGCATCACGTCTCCTCACCGCCGGCCGCTGTCAGTCGACAAACACGGACGCCAGATATCCTTTTTTTGTTTGTTTGTGGCAGTATTCGGTGTTGAGGATGTTTCGACTGCATTCATTGTTGCTTTGAGGCTTCAGAGGCTGCTTGAACATCGTTCTGAAGGCTTCCACCTTCAATCTTTTGTAATTAAGTTAGCATGTTTACAGACATAACACTTTCACTGTCAGTGCCAACAACAGACTTTTCATCTGATTTAGTACTCTTCTTCTAGCATTGCTATAATTTACCGGGAACCCCAAATTTCATGTTATTTTTATAGTTGGAATGACAAACTCGAGCTTGAAGTCATACTTTATATGGGAAGCTGACTACCGTACTTTAACTCTCAAAGCTGGGTCCGGGAACCCCCCGGGATCCGCGGCACTCTGCCAGAGCTCTGGGAAAAGTTTTCAGATTCAGTCATGTACATTTTTTTTTTTTTTTACAAACAGCTTCATAGTTCAACAAATAATATTTACATTTTTAAATCTACGGTACAATAGTTGATAAATTTTTAGGGATGCACCAATACCGGATCGGATATCGGGCCGATACTGACTCAAATAGCTGGATCGAATATCGGTGACAATGGGCCCGATCTATTCAATTCAGTTCTATATATATACTATATGCATAGATAGATAGATAGATAGATAGATAGATAGTAACTTTATTGATCCCGAGGGAAATTCAAGAATATACTGGAATTTCAATTCTTGTTTAAGATTTGACTTATTTGTTGCTGCGTTAAAAGGGTTTACACTTGGAATTGTAATTCCTTGTTAATTTTTAGGATTTTTTATCAAGTTGCTGTTGTACCATTTATTATTTTAACGATAAATAACAATTCAGTAAATGTATGTATTTAGTTGTTACATTTGTTTTCTAAAGTTAGGAAAGCAATGTTTAAGTCAAAGCCTGATGTCCCTTTACACATAAAAGAATGATCCCAGTCACTTCCACACAGTGAGGCATACAGCTCATTAATTAATTAATCGATACTCGGTATTGACCGGTACCCAAAGCCCGGGTATCGCTATCTGTATCGGGACTGAAAAAGACGGAGCGATGCATCCCTATAAATTACGTTCTAATCTAACAAATCTATAACTCTTAGAATCTGAAAACATGTTTAATACATGTCTAATATGTTTCTGTTACATTTCTCTTGTGTTGTTCTTTCACATAACTAAGACTATAGAAGTGTTAAAAAATAGGCTAAATGTCAAATTATTCCAAGGGACATACATGAGTGGGTCCCCGGTATATTCTCTATCTTGTAAGGGGTCCATAGCTGAAAAAAAGATTAAGAACCTCTGCTTTAGCTAACAGTCAGTAACCAACAAACTGCCAAAGCTTTCTAGGAGAAACCTTTGACACGTTTAGCTGTCAAAACATAGTCTGTAATTAGAACGTATTGCACTAAATACACCCTTAAACTGAAACAAGTCATGTCACAAATGGATTTAGAAAGAATGAATAAAAAGAATTAACATTTGAGACCTCAGGCTGAAACAGTGTAGATTTGCCTGATTCACATACAGTGGTTTCTCAGTTTTATTCGTAGGGCTAACACATAACAAGAACCACCAGATGCGGTGATAGAAAGAGGAGAAGCCGTGAACCATAGCTCTGCATTGTTCAACAGATTTTGAACAAAGGGTGAGGCGAATTGTTCATTTCACTACATGTATTGAGAGCCTGATATTAGACGATACAATGCAATACAGCCCGTGTGTTGTTACACTCCTGTTGACAAGATTATTCTTAGAAAGATATTGAATATCAAGACAAGTAATTGGATCCCAATAACACTTGCGTGTTTATTATGTAGCAGGTGTATTAGGTCGAATCGGCCGACAGACATGAAAGACATGGATTAGCTGAGATCCATTTTTCATCCCCTCTACCTTATTCGCCTTAACTAGATTCACATTGACAGCTGTCCTTACAGCTCAGTTTACCTCTCCCCACCGCCAGACACTAGCTGGAGAAGGTAAGCCATCTCCCCTTGTCTATTTGCCAAAATGATAACTAGGACACACAACCAGACACCGCTCAATTACAGAAATTAAATTACATGATTCTGTGCGTTTGTGTTGGTAACTGGACCAACACAAAGAAGGCCTGATGTTAAGCTGCATGATGGCAAATAAAGGTCTGTAACAGAATGTGGTACTTGGTGGATGTGATGCTGTAGAACTGGCTCTCTGCCAGTGTTGGGGATTTGGCGGCGATTTCGCTGACGTCTCATCTTTCTAACACATGCAGGACAAACTCGGACTCCGCCTTACACCAGAGCGCCATGAATCCAAAGCCCCAGGAGGTGTTTGCAGGGGGATCGCAGGAGCTGCAGCCTAAACGAGGTAATGGGAGATCCAGTTACAAAGACACGGAGCCGCTTTTATTTATTAATGTACTAATGCAGGCGGCGAACCTTAAATGACATCAAAAGGGTTGATGGCACAAAGAAGCAGATGAAATATTTATGGATACTGATCCAGGACAAAGAACTGCTTCAGCATGCTGCTACAGTAGAGAACATCTCCGAATGGAGCCGACTCAGGGCGATCTAGAGACGAGGATCAGTAATTCACTGATTATCGATGGATTATGTCTTTTTATGTGTGAGGCTCTCGTATAATGAAGCCAACACTGGCTGGCATCCGCTCCGTCTGTCTGGTGGTCACCTTGCTATTTTTAGACACCGGAATCTAGTGCACACCACAGCACTATATCCCCTCGACTGGCTCGGGTATTGATGACTCATTTCTTGCACTATTGTTATGCATTCTGTGATAGCAAAGCAACTGTGTCTTGCTGTTTCACTAATTAGTACTGCTGCTAACAGTGCCCGGGACGGAGACGTCAGAGTCAAATGCAGACGAGGATGCGCAGGAACAGTTGTGGGATGATGAGAAGGTACTGATGGGAAAGGGGAAGGGCTAACAAGGTGTACACATTATTACGATACATAAAAAATCACGTCAGATTTACGGCTCGTTGTTCTGTTTTCTCCTCAGGATGATTCATCACAGCCCAACACATGTGATGTCCCAGGAATCAAGTGAGTGGTTTATTGTTCTTCAAAGTGAAACACCACTAGAGTATAGCAGCCTGTCAGTCACACAGCCATAAATAAGTCATACTGTAAGTGCAGCGATACAAAACAGCTGGTCCACGTACACTGGAAACATGCTGGGAAAGCACTTTAACCTCTTTAACCACTTTAGCCTCTAGTACTACAGGAAAGAGTTATTATGGTGGTAATGCCACAATTGATAAACATCCCAGTAAAAAGCAAAAGGGTGCTGATCAGGGTCGGGATGTCAAGAGAACCGATACATCGGTACCAAGTCGATGCAAAAATTCTGAAAACGTGACGGTACTCGTTTTTCTACAGTACAGCAGGTACCGTAGGTAAGATCAGGGCTCGAGACTAACGGCGTCCTGTCATCCTGGGGACGATAATAAATGTGTTTTGGGACACAGTAAAATCACTATCGACGCACCCTGTTTTTCCCCTGATAATGCTACATACAGTGCAGTTAAACTGTTTTGATGTGGAGACCTTGGTCCAGTTATTTAATGAACAATGCTCCTCTGTATTGGATATAGTGGCTCCCTTTAAATCCAGACAAGTCTCCTCTGTCAAATCCTCACCTTGGATTAAATGAGTCAACCCGCAGGTTTAAGCGAAAATGTAGGAAGACAGAGCGCTTATGGAAAGCCACCAAACTACAGGTCCATTGGCTGCATCTTAAAGGGACTATATGTAAGAATCAGAAATTGCTTGTTCACAGCGACACCTGTGGCCGCAGTGTCAACGAAAGTCAGCGTCCTGTTGCTCGCGCTCGCGCTTGTGCTCGCTCTAAATAGACATGAACGAGCACCGGTCTAAACAGTGAGGCGACACACGTCAGCTAACACACAATATCACTCTGTATTTCACCTGCTTGGCAGTAATGTTAGCTGACCAGAGGAAGGTCTCTCCATGAATCAATGCTGATACTAGTGTTGGCTTTTCCTGCTTCAGACGATACCGACCGCGGAGGGAACGGGGGGGGGGGGGAGACACCGACACCCGGTCGGGACGATAACGTAACTCTCTGCGGAGCCCCGTCACTTCACAAGACACGGGAAACCTCTGTTGGTCTGGAGGAGCTGCAGCATTTATTTCTGCACAAACGTCCACTGCACATTCACTAGATATTCTCAGAGCTAAACTAACTCTTCTGCAGTGTGCGCAGGTGCACGTGGAGTTGGAGCGAGCAGAGCGGGTGAGAACGAGCGCGGTGTGCAAGCAGGCAGGAGCAGACAGCAGGAGCAGCGCTGCTATTGAAAAAAATGTCGAAAAAAATATCTGGAGGTCAGAGGTGTCCAAAATGTCCAAAAAATGTAAAAAAAAAAAAAAAAAAAAAAGAAAAGTTCGAAAATGACCCCCAAAAAAAGTCTGACAAATGTCCAAAAAATGTAAAATAAAAGTCTGAAAAATGTCCGAAAATGTAAAAAAAAAACAAAGTCTGACAAATGTCTAAAAATGTACAATGAAAGTCTGACAAATGTCCAAAAAATGTAAAAAAGAAAAAAAGTTCGAAAAATGTAAAAAAAAAAAGTCTGACAAATGTCAAAAAATGTCCCTCAAAAAGGGTGAAAAATGTAAAAAAAAAAAAAAAAAATTGGAATAATGTCGGAAAAAAAATTGAAAAATGTCCGAAAATGTAAAAAAAAAACAAAGTCTGACAAATGTTTAAAATGTACAATGAAAGTCTGACAAATGTCCAAAAAATGTAAAAAAAAAAAAAAAAGTACGAAAAATGTAAAAAAAAAGTCTGACAAATGTCAAAAAATGTCCCTCAAAAAGGGTGAAAAATGTAAAAAACTAAAAAAAAAAATTGGAATAATGTCGAAAAAAAAATCGGAAAATGTCCGAAAATGTAAAAAAAAAAGTCTGACAAATGTCTAAAAATGTACAATGAAAGTCTGACAAATATCCAAAAAATGTAAAAAAAAAAAAAAAAAAAAGTTAGACAAATGTCAAAAAATGTCCCTCAAAAAGGGTGAAAAATGTAAAAAACAACAAAAAAAAAATTTCCATTGGAAACCGACCCGTTATGATTTATGCGCGTGATAAGTTACATATAGTCCCTTTAAAGAACTTTTAATCAATTTTAATGAAATGAAGAGGGCTGCTAGGTCTACTTATTTTGCCAACCTTATTTCAGCTAACAAAAGAAATTCAAAATTTCTCCTTGAGACTATAAACACTATTGTCTCTCCTACCGCTCCACGAATGCAAGTCTTCTCTAACACTGATTGCAATAACCTTCTAAAATGTTTTGTGGATGAAGTCAGCGATGTCAAAGCAAACATCCTCCCATCATCAATCCAGCACTCCATTGGTGCTTCCTGCTCGACAATCCTGAACTGTTTCCTTGGAGGATATCACTACATTATTGCACAAAACTCAGCCTTCATCTGGCCCCCTTGACATTATTCCCTCATTTTTCTTTTTAATTGTTTTTAACTCAATTGGCCCCGCTATTGTAGCCATGATTAACCTCTGCCTTTCAACTGGCTCTGTCCCTATACATTTCAAACATGCCATTGTTCAGCCTTTGCCGAAAAAAATAAATTTAGACCCTTCCCTCCCAACGAATTATAGGCCTATATCCAAGCTGCCTCTTTGTGTCCAAACTCTTGGAAAAAGTTGTCGCCGAGCAGCTTACAATTATGACCTGTTTAACTTCCTAACAAAAACCAGTATGCAAACGGTAACAAAGGAGTGTATGATGAAGTACATGGGAGTTATTGATTTGTTTTTTACTGTGGTGTCGAATTGGTACCAAGAATCGTGGAATTTCACGTACCGACTACTAAATTTCTGGTATTGTGACATCCCTAGATTAGGGTAAGACCGTTATTCGGGAGTCAGAAGTAGGGTGATATGAGAGTGGCTTTTTTTCCTGTCTGACAGAACTTGTGTCTTTTAGTATATTCCCGTCACCAGACCAGGAGTTGAACCCGTCCCTGCTCCCAGCTGCACACAACACCGGCGGTTCGCTGCCTGACCTGACTAACATCCAGTTCCCTCCTCCGCTGTCCACCCCGCTGGACCCCGAGGACACCGTGGCCTTCCCCTCCCTCAGCTCGTCCAACAGCACGGGCAGCCTGACCACCAACCTCACCCACCTGGGCATCAGCGCTGCCAGCCATGGTAACAGTAAAACTCTAGTACACCTAAATGTCAGGTGAGGACGTTGGAGACTTTTAAGGAAAACTTGTGTAATGTCCACTTAACTTGCAGTTAAAATTGATTTCATTTCGATCAATAGAATACATCCTCCTTCCTTATAAAAAGCCACCAAGTAAAAAGAAGAAGATATTACAGCTAGAGGTGGCCGATATGACATCGATTGATGAAGGTTTGGCCTTTTTGATCTGATGATCAGTTTGGCTCAACAGCGTCAATTAGTCACTGAATACTTTCTGTGGATAATCCCTAACCACCATGTCAGAGTTGTAAAACGTGTGGAGATTGATGTCTTAGTCACATTAATGAGATTTTTACGTGTATTTTGCATCCCACACATACAGTACAGGCATCAAAATATACATTTTAAATCTTCAGTAGGCAACAAGGTTTTGGCATCATTGGGCAAAAATTCCATAATAACATTTCAGCATATTGTTATTTAAGTGTTCTGAGAGATAACTAGACTTCTGCAACTCCTCATGGCTCTGTTTTCAGGCTTTAAAAAAATCTAGCCTGTGACGGACCAATCACGGGTCATTTCAGAGAGAGAGCGTTCTTATTGAGCGTTCTTATTGAGCGTTCTTATTGAGCGTTCCTATTGAGCGTTCTTATTGAGCGTTCCTATTGAGCGTTCCTATTGAGCGTTCCTATTGGCTGTGCTCCAGCTGGTGGGCGGTGCTTGGTATTTCCTCAGCAGATCTCAACATGGCTGCCGGGTCACAAACTTTCTCATTTTACAGCTAAACAGTAACTACAAGATTTTTCTGAAAACATCTGAGGAGAGAAATAGGCATTACAGTAACAGAATATTGATTCATATTTGATCAGCGCTGCCTAGTTTGACTGTTTGATCGGAGTTTGTGAGTGATTGACAGCTGGACAGCGGACTCCAGCTCGGCTCTGATTGGTTGTTAAACTTTTGTTGAAGTTCTTCCCTTGAAGTGGTGTCAGTCTTCTTCTTAAAAATTGCTGATAGTTTTGTGTTTTCATTTTACAGTATTTAGTTGGTTTGAGTTGAGCGGGATATAAAGAAACCCTTTCATGTGTACTGTATTTTGTGTTTTCCTCTCCAGGTCTCCCCCCCTCCTCTCAGCCCGCCATGACTGTAACGGCACAGCGCCGGCAACCCCCCGTGGTGCCGCTCACCCTCACCTCCGACCTCCATCTCCAACAGTCCCCGCAGCAGCTTTCACCGACCCTCTCCTCACCCGTTAACATCACGCAGGTAAGGCTCGGCTCGGCTCCACTAACTTAAAGTTAAAGCTTTGCAGTTTTTGTTTGCTGCACTCCACTGTAACATGATCTGGGTGGCCATCTACAATACTGGAACTGGTTTGGCTGTTATCCCCATACAGCTGGCTAAAGAGAGTAGTCAACAACTGCCTATTTTTACACAAGTACTGTATGTCTCCACACTATTAGCTATGGTCCATAACATGTGGTTTGGGTTGTGTTTTTTTTTTTAAATGGAACAGTCAAACTACACGCTAAAGATAGATAGATAGATAGATAGATAGATAGATAGATAGATAGCAATTTATTTATCCCCGTGGGGAAATTTCAGTATCACAGCAGCACAGATTCTAACAAAAGACAGTTCATAAAATAAAATAAAATAAGAATAGAAATAAGAATTAGAATAGGAATAAGAATCGGACAGAGCATACAATAAATAAGAATACAAAATATCCAAGGGATAACAACACTAGTAAAATTATGTTATAAGGGTAAATAAAAGGTAAATAAATATGTGCATTATAAATAAATAAATTATAAATAAATTATGTGCTATAACAGTGGTGTAAATATTATATAAATGTGAACAACTTGAATAGGACTAAAGGGGCAGTGCAAAAACAGAAAACAGATGCATGAAAAAAGCAGCATGTCACTAGGAGGCCGAAGAGCTGAAATAATCCTAAATAGCCTACTATAACTAGCCTAAACGGAGTCCGTGCTTGTGTTTCTTCAGGTGGTGTCCACAGAGTCGCTGACCCTGGAGCAGCAGCTCTCCCAGTTCCCTCTGTTCAACCAGCTGACGGCTCAGGCTCAGGCTCAGCTGCTCTGTGACCTCCAGAAGCAGCAGCAGGTCCTGCCGCAGGGCATCCAGCTCATCACCTTACCGACTCTGGCCTCCCCCGGTACCACGGCCAGCAGCCCGTCCCCAGACAGCCAGAGCCAGAACACCGCCAGCATCAGCATCGGCTCGGTAAGAAACCAGGAGGTCGAGTCACAAAGTGGAAACGGAGATAACGATTCATTTGAAATGACTGGAGCAATTTTGCTTATTCTTAAGCTTCTATTCATTTTGCCACTCTATTGTTCTGACAGTTCTTCAGCTACACAGAAAACATCCAAGTAAATATATCTTCACATCCTTTTATGCTACTGGGCTTTGACACTGATTTATCATTTTGTTGTCCTTATTAGGAGAAATACAGTATATCTTTACTCCAGATAATTATGCTTTTTTTACTTCAGTTACCTTCAAAGCAGAGCATTTTATTACCTGTGTTATGTTCTCATTAAGGAAGATTCCTGCAGGTCCTTTAAAGCTGACTAACCCTGTTCAGAACTGGCATCAACATGTGTCTTAGGTGATCCGATCATGAGTGGACAGCGCCGAGTACAGGTGTGAACGCACTCGAGACGCATTGAGGATTCATTGAGATCCGATCATTCAGAGGTGGTCTCTTTTATTCTTTTAGCAGTGTGAACGCAAATGTGTCCTGGGCCACGTTAAGGGCCGCCTACTTAACTGACCTCCTGCTTGGATCCGCGGGGTCTCTCTGCACTCCTCATGTGAGTGGACAGGCTGACACCAGCCTCGCGGCATGGAAACGGCTTCTGTACACTACTGTATTCTGTCGGTACAACCGTATTTTCTTACATAGCAACATATTCAAATTTGGGCTGTCAATCAATTAAAATATTTAATCGCGATTAATTGCAAACTAATTGCACATTTTTTATCTGTTCAAAATGTACCTTAAGTTTAAGCGTCAGTGTGCTGACTTGACTTTAACTTGCCCAAAACTGCATGTGATTATCATAAAGTGTGCATGTCTGTAAAGGGGAGACTCGTGGATACCCATAGAACCCATTTTCACCACTTTGAAAATGAGGAACTGAAAATGACAGTTTTTCCTCACCAAAATATAGTGCAAGTTTGGAGCGTTATTTAGCCTCCTTGGCGACAAGCTAGTATGACATGGTTGGTACCGATGGATTCATTAAGTTTTTAGTTTCATATGATGCCAGTATCTTCACTCTAGCTTTAAAACTGAGCCCGCTACGACCTCCGAAAGATTGATGCGTTAAAGAAATGATTGTCCGTTAAAACAAATTAGTGTCAACAAGTTATGGTGTTAACTTTGAAAGCCCTAAAATCTTATCTATATGCTACAAATCTCAAGACTATCACACTAGGCACGGAGAGTTCATTATTTTGATACTGTCGGTGATGTGTTGGTGTTTTTGTTCCGGTGCTCTGCACAGAGCTGACATCCGCCTGCACGCTCGCACGCTCGCATCTCCGGCTCGCTTATCTTAAAATCTACTCAAATTCATGAATATGTAGGATATTACTACTGACATTCATGTAATATTAAGTCGCAACGTCTGCTGTATTAGCCATGTGCTTACTACGTGTTTATTTGCACATAGAGCGGGGAAGTGAGATTCGATCGCGAGTGGCCACCGGAGACGCATTCTAATGCCGGACGTGAACAGACGGACTTATAGCTGTCCGCTTGTGATCCGATCACCCAAGACACATGTTAATGCCAGGTCTGAACAGGGCTTAAGTCTTAGCACTATTTAGCATTTTCTGTCATTTTTTCAGCTTTTGTTTGGGTTAATTTTCAGAAGTACAGTAGTTGGTTGAATTTGTGTGTACTGAAGCAAGAAATTGGCTGATATAAGCTTATAAGATGCAGAAATACACCACTTTAACTTTACCTTTTAACTAGAGAAGGACCAGCAGATTTTTACTATTCTACAATCACATTTTCCTGTAGACAAACTGGCCAGCACACAGAGTTGTCCCACAGTTTATGGTGACTGGTAAATATTTCCCACCTATACACACATATATATACATAATGAGCAGATCCACAGCCCTCCCACATCCCGTCCTTTGAGATTTGTGTGTGACAGGCATGAAGCGTAGTGCCGGCTAACCCTCTTCCCTCCAACAGTACCGCAATCAGACTGGCTCACCAGCCACTCAGTCTCCAACCTCCCCCGTCTCCAATCAAGGCTTCTCCCCCGGCGGCTCGCCTCAAGTAAGGGCCAAACCCACCGAGCTCGCTGCTGTCTGGGGAAGGGCTTTGCGCCTGGGGGAAAGCTAACTGTAGATGAGTTTAGGCTGCTTCTCATCCTCTGTATCAGCAGTTAACCACTCATGGTGCATAACTCATTTCCTCATCACCACCGTCACTCTCCACTGTGTGCATGACAACATGGCGATAGTTTGTTGATGGAGGCTCTGACCTGTTGTTGGACTCAAAATGTTAATCTTTCGACCAAGTCTTTTTAGTGCACCACACCAGATTGAGATGCTTTTCTCATATGGATGAGCTGCGGTGTGAGATTGGTCGCCTCTCGTTTAGTTCCTCCTCACGAATAGACAAATAGACCCATAAAAATCTTCTTTACTGTGAAAGAGAAAATAATCTAATGTTTTTTATTGCTTAAATTTTCAACTTGCAACACATTTTTGACAAATACTTCTGTCCATAACCTGCCATATTACTTTGATACTGTGAGACTTCATTATCATCAGTCAGACTCAATGGTGACATTAGCCGTTTGTCTTGTATGAGGCAAGAACTCCTGAGCTTCTAGTTGGAGCAGTAAACTCTGTAAACTCAGTTTACATCTGCTATTCACATACACACAAACAACATACCTCTCCGCTGGGAGAAAGTCATCAGAGCTTTATCCCGACTTCAGTAAAACATTCGGCAGAAAGACAGACAGCTGGCATCTGTTTTAATATATCTCCTTCCACATAAGACATTTGCAAAGCAGATTTTTTTTGTATTTCATAGGGATGGGAATCACCAGAGGCCCCGCAATACGATATTATCACCATACTTAAGTCACGCTGCGATCTTATTGCGGTTTTAAACATTTTGCGATATGCTGAGTATCGTGATAAGATATAGTGCGATTCCTTACATATTTCCAACTGCAAATTATGCAGTTGATCAACATCTGTTTTATCTAATAAGATACAGTTTTTATTCACATATCTTGAGGTCAGAGGTCAAGGGACCCCTTTGAAAATGGCCAGTTTCTCCTCAACAAAATTTAGCAAAACTTTAGAGCGTTATTTAGCGTTCTTCTCGACAAGCTAACATGACATGGTTGGTACTGATCGATTTGGATTAGGTTTTCTAGTTTTATATGATAGCAGTATCTTCACTTTAGCATTAAGACTGAGCCCGCTACAACCTCTGAAAGACAGAATATCAGCCGTCAGATTATTAAGAGGTTAATAGTTTATATAATAAAAGATCGATACTTGATGACCCTGTATCGACCCCCCCCCCCCCCTAATATTTTAAATCCGGCATTGTTTATCTCCATGATTACGAGTTCGAAGCTGTCTTCTTCTTCTTCACTGTCTTTGCTACATACCTTGGCTTGTTACCACCACTTTCAGATCAGTGGAATAATGTGAAGCCATTGGCAGAAGTTTGCACGGCGTCAGAAGACTTCATGTGCGTCCTCGTGCACAAGAAACAAAGCACTCATAGAAAAACGTCTCTATTATTAGAGGTCAAAACCTCTTTAAAGTGAGAACCAGCTAATTAATGTATGAGAGGGGAATCAAATAAGGGAGAAAGTATATTTTTAAAGGTACAGGTCGAATATAAACCATCTAAATTCTTGTCTTTCGGACACTGATTGAGTCACCTCTGGTGCATCGGTGACTAAATGGTTAGACTCGGACAGCACCACTAAAAAAAATGCCAATCACACAGTGTCGGTGCTTTTCTCATTGCAAGAATATTTTCAAGGAAAATTCTAGTATTTGTCAAGCTGGGCAATGTTCTCATGTTTTTTGTCTATTGTGACGACCTGGAGAATGACGTTTTACTCGCCACTCCTGTTATTGAAACTTAAGAAACACTAACTTAGTTTTGAGCTGCTACAAGAGAAATCATCTCAAACACTTTGTCTTTGATTCAGATTGAAAACCGCATAGCAAAGTGGATCCAATACAGCCGGTACCGTTGATCTATACTGTGGAGAGGCTACGCTTCACAGTTCGGTCCAACAGTTGCTCAAAAACATGCGTTTCTGTTAAACTGAAGCCGTTTGGAAAGCTGTTGGAAGTCCTCGTCTGTCACATTGCCACAGCAGAGGTTCTGAGTTAAACTCTCCCGTGACTGAGAGTCGTAATGGACAAAAATATCAGAATAATACTCAGGTTGACAAATACCAGAATACACCTTTCTCAACAAGTTAATTTGTGTTTGTGTCATAGTGAACATGGCTGCCGCGGTCAACACATCTGTTGTGTTTCCTGTCCACAGGGACGGGACACACAACCACATCTTCATATTTCCATTTCATATCTTAGTATTTTGGATTTTGTTTTTGTCATTTTACAATTATTTGGTGTCAAAGAGCACCGCTTTTTCCTGTTCTTCTAGTGTTTCACCAGCCTCCTATTTTTTGTCTCTGAACCGCGACAGCCCTGATCATGAAAACCATTTGCTTCTGTCGCTGCTCAGTCTGACAGTTGTGTGTTTTGCTTGTGTTATCTGTTATTCCATCGCTGAAATGTCTGCTTGTGGGCCCAGATAACTGGCCTTCTGACTATTCTCTTTTTGTGTTTTAACTGTGGCTGCTTTCTTGAAATTTCTTCTGATGTTTGTGGCTTACTTCTCCTCCTGCAGCACATTCCCGTGGTGGGCAGTATATTTGGCGACTCCTTCTATGATCAGCAGTTGGCATTGAGGCAGACCAACGCCCTTTCTCACCAGGTGACTCAGAGCACACGAACAATAAGCAGCGATGACAGAAATGTTTTCCTCAGATAGTACTTACTATTCTCTACTTTTTCCAGCTGGAGCAGTTCAACATGATCGAGAACCCCATCAGCTCCAACAGCCTTTACAACCAGTGCTCCACCCTGAACTACACCCAGGCAGCCATGATGGGCCTCACCGGGAGCAGCCTGCAGGACTCGCAGCAACTCGGCTACAGTAGCCACGGCAACATCCCCAACATCATCCTAACAGGTAGCCACGCCACAAGTCCATCGGATACGCTTTTACCTCATTGTATTTGCGTTTAGATAGATAGATAGATAGATAGTAACTTTATTGATCCCGAGGGAAATTCAAGTTTCCAGCATCACAGTTCCATAGTGCAAACATATTAGTAAAAACGTCACAGGTGAGTAGTACACATATTAGTAAAACGACACAAGTAGTAACAAGACACATGTAAGTAATACAGAGTATAAAACAAAATATGCAATGTGCAGAAGAACTGTTAAAAATGAATATAGTGCAGGGTAAAAACAACTGAGATACAGGACTATTTAAAGAAGAAGTGAATGTAGTGCAGAAAGTGATATAGTGCTGGGTGATAAAATACAGGAGATATAGATATTAAGAAATGTCAGATATGGAATATAATGCAGGATAAGAACTGAGGTAGAGAAGTTTTTGTAGTGTGCAGAATTAAAGTTAAAGTGGCTCAGTCTATTAAAGTGCACTGTTTGCATTAACTGTCCTGCAGACCACAATCACACTATTTAAACACAGCTGTGTGTTTCTCTGTAGTTTCCAGTTATTTGGTTGCACCAGTTTGGATGCGTTTTACTGGGGAGAGAAGTTTTTCCAAACATTTCACATGGTGGCATTTTATAGTTCTTGAACTGAAATAATATTGTTTTTTTAAGGAGATTTATTCTGGTTTGTCGTGTAATAATTTGTCACAGGCCGGCTCTAGAACTGTGACAAAAACGGGAGACACACGGGCATACTGAACAAATAAAGTGATTTATTAACCAAAAAGTACCTAAAAATAAGCCAAAACAATGTATGGGAGGAGTCTGTAGAGTCACAAGTGTTGGGAGTGGGTGTGTGAAAATGTGCTGCATGGATGTTGTGCTGTAAAAACAAGGAAAAAGAACCAAAAACCAAGGAACAGAGGTACGGTGTGCGAGGAGATCTGCCAGCCACTGGACTGCTGCATGCTCTGTCTTTTAAGCAAACCGGGCCCGGGTGGGTCCATAAGCCAACATGGCCACGCGACTCGTACGCCTTCACATTACGCTGTTAAAGCAGTGGGGTTTTAACTTGTGGAACAACGTTTGACTCGCGGTTATGGCGATTCATTTTCTCATGATGAGGCTTACTGAACTCAGTTGTCCGTGCACTGCTCACGGCCCGCATGACAGGAGCTGAAGACATCACAGGACACGACTGGAAACATTCAGGCTGTCCTGAAAACATTCAGGCTCTCCTGAAAACATTCAGGCTGTCCTGGAAACATTCAGGCTGTCCTGGAAACATTCAGGCTGTCCTGGAAACATTCAGGCTGTCCTGGAAACATTCAGGCTGTCCTGAAAACATTCAGGCTGTCCTGGAAACGTTCAGGCTGTCCTGGAAACATTCAGGCTGTCCTGAAAACATTCAGGCTCTCCTGAAAACATTCAGGCTCTCCTGAAAACATTCAGGCTCTCCTGACAACATTCAGGCTGTCCTGAAAACATTCAGGCTGTCCTGAAAACATTCAGGCTCTCCTGAAAACATTCAGGCTGTCCTGAAAACATTCAGGCTGTCCTGAAAACATTCAGGCTCTCCTGAAAACATTCAGGCTCTCCTGAAAACATTCAGGCTTTCCTGGAAACATTCAGGCTGTCCTGAAAACATTCAGGCTGTCCTGGAAACATTCAGGCTGTCCTGGAAACATTCAGGCTGTCCTGAAAAACAAGAGGATGTCAGTACTGGTGGTGGAGGAACATCGGCCCAGACACGACTACCAGCCAGACCGTGACAGCTTTCCCCTCAATCGGCACACCCATCCCGACCTCATTCTTCACCAGATCACACTCAAGCATCAACTCATGCAGAGGAACTGGTAACACCTCCATCCCCCAGACCGCTGGCCAATACAAAGTCACCAGTATTGCTCTCTTGAGAGAACGGCAGAACTGAGCCCAAAACAAAGGAATCCAAGGAACCAGCATCCCTCAAGATTTGAACCGGCACGTAGGGAGTCCTGCTTGGCGGCCTCGTCTCGCGACTCGGTAGATGTGACAGCAGGAACTCGGGGTAAGCTTTCAGTACCTGAGAGCTGAAAGCGCATCTACCTAGATCTAACATTCACACCCCCATTACGCTTGTTCTTTGCTCTTCTAGCAGGACATTCAGCTTTCCAGCGCCCCCTTTTCCTTACAATAACTGCATACTTCGGCATCGGATTGTCCCCCTGACAGCCGTTCTGGCCCAGCAGGCGAGTCATCTGACCACTTCCCCCGAACTCACTTTAACATCATCACAGACACGGGACTCAAAGTCAACCTTGTGCACCAGGACGTACTCATCTGCAAGCGCAGCAGCCTCGGCAGCAGTTTTGAATTTACATTCATTTATATACTGTAGGTAGCAACGCTGCTCGGCAGAGAACTTATAAAAAAACATTAAATTGCACAAGTCATGAATAGTTTAAACTTCAAGAGCCGTACACCACCGATTAAAGTGAGTACCCAACTCCATATGCGTCTGCTTACCCGACTTTTCCCACGTTCTGAACATTTACCTGTAAGCTTCTGGCACCAACTCTGCTGCTTTTAACACGGCAGCCTTGACCGAAGACTAATTTTGGCTTTCACGCACAGGAAGGGAACAACACGCTTCTTGAGCCTCGCCAGTTAGGACACATTGCAGCAGCAGTGCACGCTCTGAATCAGGACAATCTTCTGCTGTCAGGTACCCGCTCAAACAGTGGAAAGAAAGTATCAGGATCGCTCTCACAAAAGTTTGGAAGCAGCAAATTGCCAGCCACATCAAACCGTGAACACTCTGTATGCTAGTTACTGTTGCTAGTCCAAACATGCACATTACCTCCTTAAATGTAGTTTGAACCTGTGTAAAAAATGTTCACATGATATTTGCCAAACCTGCGTTTTGTTTCTCAGATATCAGTACCCACTTCTCTCTCTGATGTCCCGTATCTCAGTCACAGGAGAGTCTCCGCCGAGCCTCTCCAAAGAGCTGACCAACTCTCTGGCGGGCGTTGGCGACGTCAGCTTCGACGCAGACTCTCAGTTCCCGCTGGACGAGCTGAAGATCGACCCGCTCACCCTGGACGGGCTGCACATGCTCAACGACCCCGACATGGTGCTGGCTGACCCCGCCACCGAGGACACGTTCAGGATGGACAGGCTGTAACTGCGAGAAGCTGACTGAGAACGAGAAGAAGAAGAAGAAAAAAACCACACTAACTTGTGAATGGAGAGAAGCAAAGGGCCGGATGAACCCTCTCCCTCGTTGCATGGCCGTCCAGCTGTCCGACCTCGCCCTCGACTCCGTGAAGCCCTTTGAAACGATGCGCCACCAAAAGACAACAGGGGAAAAAGACATCCAGTGGCTCGCCGGGGAATGGCCTCGCTGTCGTTTTGAATGAGATTCGTCGCTCAGCGCTTTCGCTAGCCTGCTGTGTTTACAGTGTACCATTACATGCCACATATATTCCAAAAACGCACATTTGACTATTTTTTTTTTTTTTTGTCTTTTCATATCCACTTTTGTTTTGTTTATATTTGCTAGTAGCAGGAAGCTGCTAGGACATTGGGCTAAACCGTACCCGTTATAACGGCTGTGTTAAAAAAGAAAAAGAAAAACCTCCCACAGCCGGTTTGCTTGCACCATGCAATCAAATGAATCGGTTTTCCCATCATGCCGTAACGGCTTTCTATTTCACACTCAAAGCTTTATTTTTGACAACCAAATGTTATTTTCATCATGTACTGTATGTTTTTGATGTGTTTACATGTTCTATTTATTTATTTAGTTAAAGATTTTTTATATTCCATTTCATAATTTAAATTTGATGCCAAAATGCTCTCTGTAGGCATAGTGTAAAATTGCACTGATGTGATTTGTGTCTATTTATTAATTACTAACATATTTATATATGTGTTTGTTAAGCTACTTGGTTAATGAAGGAGTGCAAAACCTCCCCATAGTTGCTCTTTGGTGTTCGATGTGCCATTCTCTGATGTAGGACGTGGTAGACGTTAGCATGCTGCAGCCCAACGCTCAAATCTAAATATCATAGTTTTTAGCACCGCTCCAGAAAACGCTGCGTGCTCCAGAAATGGGTTGGTTTTACGCCACTTGAATTAACTTTTTCTGAGAAAATCATCAGGTATTTCTATTTAACTAGAAAGCAAGAAAAACGCGTCCAAATTAATTTTCTGCCAGTGAAAAGCCAATATATATATATATATATATATATGTATATCCAGACTGGACTTCTTCTCAGCGAAGGAAGCCGTCTGTTTTTAAACACTAAAATCTTAAAATCTTTTTAAGTCGTCACTGTGAAATCACCTGATTTTGCCTTACATGAGTATTCTACTGTTCTACTTAAGTGTCTAATGTGACAGCGTATTTTCGTAACTTATTGTAACATTTTCTTGTATTTGAGAGGAACTTAACTTTTGGTCAGTGATATATTTGTGGTTATGTTGTGTAAGGTTTGACAAATCAATGTACTGTATTTTGTATCGGTACAGTTTATAGCCAAATTGTTGATGTTTTTTAAAGTGGGGCAAAAAACAGAAAAAAACAAACAAAGGATGGGTTTAAAGTGTTTTGAGAAGGAGTGCAATTATGGGGAGGCTTTTTGCTCCTTGACAGGGAAGCTCTAACAAAAACGCTAATGACCTTTGC
This sequence comes from Sebastolobus alascanus, assembly GCA_916701645.2. Taxonomy (NCBI): domain Eukaryota; kingdom Metazoa; phylum Chordata; class Actinopteri; order Perciformes; family Sebastidae; genus Sebastolobus; species Sebastolobus alascanus. Next base: position 630,257 of record CAKAOJ020000015.1, on the reverse strand, counting down.
CACAGAGGTCATCAATAACACAAGTACCATGCAAAGTATAGGGATTTAAGTGGTCGGTTGTTGGATATTTAACAGTATCGAAGCCTCCAAATGGGTGTTTTCATATGATGCAAACTTGCAATTCAGAGATTATGAAATATGAGGATATTTTTATCGTAGGACGTCCGTTTACTCCGTTTAGTAAACTGGATAACGGCTACATAAAGGGGTCTGTTTAAGAAAGAATATGAGTGTATTTATATATTTAGTATTGTATGCAATTGTTGCGAGATACCGGCCCCGCTCCATTCAGTGTTATAAACAACTAAAACGCTCACACTAACGATGGGGGATGTAGAAGTAGAGTCTCAAATTGTTTACCGAAAAATGTTTACACAAGTTTCATCTGAAGTATGTACATACTGATATCATCCAGTCTCCTTTTGCCAAAATGTGTGGAACAAATTTTGTCAAATTTCAATCTGCCTTGGCCTTTTGTCAGAGTTTCCCTGAGAGGTGTGTGTCGCTCTGTGGGATCATGTTTGGTATATTGTATTGTTCATGTACAGACGTGCTAATCATTTACTCAACCTCCTATCCTCCCCCTCCCCCCCTCCCCGAAAAGGAATCACGTTTGGTTTACTGCACACCTCTACAGTTCAGTACAGTTTGTTTCAGTTGAAGTGTTTATTGTCTGCTGTAATCCTCCATCAATGCTTTTGTTTGCCTTCAACAGATCTGTGATTCCTATGCAAATGAGACACACGAAAAACCCTTAAAGGAAAAATCCACCCCGACGTTTTATTGTTTTAACACGTTGAGCTGGATTTATTTTTCTGAATCGGTAGCGGAGGCACGTTACTGATTATTGGTAGAGATCGTTGATGATGAAGACGGCTTTGAGCAATTTAAAGAAAGTCTCAATATTCTCCTTCTCAGATTTCTAGTGTAACCCAGCAAGGCCGTTTATACAGCACACATCACAGACATTATTGCTCTGTGTTACGAAGCCCCTAAAGTCCCAAATGATTAGATCATGATACTGTTTATTTATCTAATTTATTATCATTCTGTCGGGGCTTTTTCGGGCTCCTTACTCTTTTAAAAAAAGATTATGAAAAAATGTAAATTATTGCTTCGTCTGAACAGCTCAGTTGTTGTCTTCTTTTCTGTCAGTGGACACATTTGTACTTAAAGATTCCGCTCAAAACATTATCGCTCTGTGTTAGAAAATGAAAGAAAAAATGTAAACCGGATGAGTTTGAGTATGTCGAATGTTGCAGTTGTGCTATGACAATCAACGAGTGAAATCGTATGCTGAACTATAAATTCATTTCTACGCCAGAGCAACAAGAAACATAAATCCAGCTTCACTTTGAACATTTCTTTTACTCCGTTGGTAATTTCCTACATTTTTCTCTCTCCAATCTTAAAGGATCTGATGCCAAACATGACTTGCTGTTTATGTTTTAGATCAATGAAACATTTCACTAGACGCTGAAAATATCTGGACGTTTGTTCATGAGCCTTTCACCCTTATAGGCCTCTCACACAGAACGCAGCAGCGGCACCACCGCTCTCTGAAACACAGTATTTCCAACGGCTTGCGCGGTGCAACGCAGCGGCTTTGGACACAGCTCGCCGTGCGCCCGAAGTTCAAACTGGTTCAAACTTTGGGCGCAGTGCAAACCGTGTTCTGTGTGACGGGCCCGTTAGGAGGAAGAAAAATAAACCACTAAAAAAAAAAAAAAGGCAGAAATGTACAACACTTTCCCAGAAGCTGTTTTTATTTGTTGGATTTTTCCTTTAAGTCGCAGAAACAAATGTATAGAACTCATTCTCTACAGATTACATGTTTCCAACGGTGTTATTCCTAAAAGAACTTCACTGCTGCATCCCTCGGTGATGCACGTGATGTGAGCGTTCCTGTCACTTCCTTCCTGTCATCCTGCTGAATACTAGTCCTTCACACTGACCTTGTACATACGCTATAGCTGAAACAAAATGCATGACTAAACTGACAGTCAAAACCTCTAAACGAAGGCCTTCTATAGCTCCGCAGGTTTGATTTGTGTACCGTAACGCTATCACAAAGTCTAAGGATGCATGTATGGGTTTTCTCCTGTTAAGTGACTCTGTTACCTCCATCTCTGTATAACGCTACTTCACGAATGATAAGAGAATGTATTTTCTGTGGCAGTGTCCTAGTTTTAGCCTGTTTGCCAAATGACGTTTGGGGTTTTTGGTCCGGTCGCAGTCGGACCAGACTCTCTCTTCTTCTTCTCTCTGCTCTCCAGTCTTCTCTTCCTGCTGTAGCATCTCACCGCGTACAGTCGGTTCTCGTATATTCGATCCGGCTTCCCCCCCTCCTCCTCCTCCTCCTCCTCCTCCTCTCCGTCAGCACAACCCTTTTGGCTTTCTAGAGAAAATGGAAGCAGGTTCCGTCTCACAGAGATTGCAGATTGGCTCGTGCACTGATCGTTTGCATACGTGGACTTGAATCTTCTGAAGCTTCTGCATTTACGCAGCCAACGGCATGACATGATAGACACACTGAGCTGATTCTTATCCCGCGTTATGTTACGTACAGGAGTTTGATCTAGCTGTGCTGCATCAGATATAATTGTTTTGTGTCGTTGTTGCCTATCATGTCAGGTTTTTGGACTGTGTAAAGTGTAATTCTGTTTTTTGTTTTTTTAATTTGTTTTGTTTTTGTGCAATGTTTAGTCCACTAGTTGCTTCGCACTTTATTTGTGACTTCCTGGCTTTTGAGCAGGGACTGTTCTGCCCGATACGAATGCTGACTGTTTCACTCCAGATGTTTAACTCTGGAGATATTTTCATGTCAAAGAAAAGATGAATTCTCTATTTTCCTTTGTAAACTATATTTTGGCTTGTCTTGTTTTTTATCTGTGAAGATCTTAGGGGATGCAAAACTAGAAAGGGCTTACTCCAGTGCAGCTTGTGGAACGGCGCTCCGAATGTATTTCTTTGTTGGTCATTCCTCCCCCCCCCCCGACCCACCCACATGGAAAATTGCATTTTGAGCGAGTCACGGTTCTTATAGGACTTTCACACAGAACGCGACAACGGCACCACTGCGCTCTGAAACCCATTATTTCCAATGGTTTGCGCGGCGCAACAACGGCTTTTCACTGCACTGAGCATAGCGGAGCGCACTATGATGTGCGGCAAGCGCAGCGCAAACCATGTCCTATGTGAAAGGCCCATTACAGTGTCGATAGTAGTAGTTAGTTGCAACCTCAATAATACTCAAGTGAAGCAGTCTGCATCTTGACTTCGACTACCAGAGTTCTGTACGGTGCTGCAGGAACTCAGTCTCACTAAGTGAAATTAGCTGCAACTCTAAAGTGCAGGTTACATGTTTTGGACGTTGAAGAATGTGGTTCCATCAAACTCTTCTTCAGTACGCAATGCTTTATCTAACAAACGTTTCCGGCTGCAGGAAACGCCTACCTACAAAACATTTGGTAGATGAAGCGTGCTGTACTGGAGAAGAGTTGTTGCACTGAAGCTCACACCGGTGTGTGTTATAAAAGTGAGAAATTAACAAATAGTATGACAAAGGTATTAGATATCTTTTTCAATTGTCAAATAAGGTTAGCTAGCAGCAACACTTGTCAGGCTATCAGTCGCAAAAAGCATTGAGATGTGGGTCAATAGGGGCCGACTATACCAATTAGTAGGTTTTGTCATCTATTCACATGGTAGATCACCGAAAGAAGGTATAAAAGAACACGACAGCGACCTCTAGCGACCGTAGTAAGTATGACAGGAGCAGAAGCGAAAGTCAGGCGCTGTAGTGAAGACAGCATTTGTAGTTTTGTTGCCTAAACCTAAAGAAGTTGTAGTTTTGTTGCCTAAACCTAAAAAAGCCTTTTTGTTTGTGCTAAAAATGTAACGTTTAATACAGTTTTACAACGTGTTGCTCTTAAGTTTTGCTTTCACTTTTAGAAGGTAGTAGGGGTAGCAGGTCCCTAATGACCCACATCTATGGTGCTTATAGCAACTAAGGCCTATTTAATGGCCTAATAACAGTCAAATCGGGTGCAGTTTATATCATGTTAGGCAGCTAATACTTGATTAAAGTTAGGAAGCAAAGAAAGGCCGTTATTTGGGTAAAAAAGTCAACTGTGTTTGGCAGAGTTACATGTCTTTACCGATCCTTTATTGGTGGGAAACATTTCCTTCTCACGTGTTGAGCATGAACTTGCATTTTGAGATACTTGTTAGCACAGCTCATGTTTACGTTGTGTTAAAAAGCAGTGAAAGTTTAAAATCTTGTCCCAAACTGAAGAAGCAGATGAGTGAAGCTCAAACAGGAGTCCTGTGTTTAAAGGAAAGAGTTGCTGCTCGGTCTTTACTGCTTGTTCCCGGAGTGTTTTAGGTCTGAATAAAATGTCCCTTTAATAACACGGGGTTTTCTAAATGACTCTACAACTGTCTCTGGAAAAACACGGTTTAAGTTGCACTTAAAGCTTATAGTGAGAATAGCATAATATCACTGTTGTCCTGTAAGTCGTAGTAAAAGATCTGTAGTTATTTATTTGTTGCCATGTGATTCTCCTTATGTGACCATTTGTTTATAAGATGAAAGAAAAATGTCAATTAAATTGAATGTGGAAGACAGATTTTTCTCTGCACATAGTCTTGATTTGCAGAATATGCTGATTAAAAAAAGAACTGTCCGATGTCATTTTACAACATGGCAGCGTGTTTGCTGTGGACATGCATGGTGTTTCGACCCTGTTGTATATTGTCTTTGCTATCGTTTCTATTTTGTAATCTGTATTTCCAAATGCAAAATTTAAAAGATTATTTTGGATATGTGCATGCTTGTGAAATGTTCAGAATGTTGATTTCCACTAAAAGCTGTTGAGTTTGAAAAAAAAAGTCACGTCTGTTACTTAAAATCAAACGTGTGACCTTTTTCGCAGTAGAGCTATTGTATGATAGGGCTTCACCTTTAATACGTGTCATTTATAGAGCGCTTTTCTAGATAGTTTAAGATGCTTTACATGGGGGTAAATATACGATTTTCAACATAATTTTCATTATGAATAACAATTGACAAGTTTAGAAGATTATTTATCCCCACTTGTATCTTGAAGCATGTTTGCAATTCAAAACTACCTCTCAAATTAAACATTTCATTATTTCTAGACTACAATCTATATTTTTAAATATGGACAATCAGCTGTGCGGTAAACAGTTTAAATTCATCCATATGCTGCACATAATTTACCAAAATCCACATTTATTCATTAGTGACAGTTAAATCTTTTCAATAGTTCTTCTTTCAAAAGTATAAATTGAAATGTGAATATACAGCGGACAATATTTTGTCGCAATATTATTTATGACAGAAGTTTCTGTTTGTTAACAGCCAAACAATTCAAACAATTTGTGTTCTGTTACCGCTCCTCTCTGAAGAACTTTTACTGCTCCTTTTTTTTTTTTTTATAAATGTTTGCAAAGTGATGCTTTTATTTCTGATCCCAGTTGTGCTTTGGAAAGTGTTTCCCAGAATCCCCCGGACCTGTGTGTTGTCGTCAGAACGCCAGATGGACCCGCTGAGCTCTGTAGGTGTCAAAGTCCTCAGGAAGAGTGTCTGGAGAGAGAAACAGCATGAGGTGAAGTCACTGTTTGGTTTACAGTTTGAGCTGCTGAAGGAAAAATACTAAACACGGAGCAGGAAAATTACTTTTGGCATTTGTGACTGCATTCATATCTTTAATTTGCATTAATTTTTGGATACTTCCGTCTTAAACGAGTTTACACAGCAAAATGTATCAGCTATTCACAACAATGTAGCTTTGGAATAACTTAAGATGACGTCCTTTAACCCTTGTTGAAAAATGTGGAAAAAGCAGGTATTAACGTTTAGTTCAAATCTCCTTTCAGGATGGGAGACGCCTCTCACCGTTGCAGCGATAACGCAGGTTGGCCCAGATGATGTTCTCCTGGGAGAAGCAGAAGACTCCCAGTCGACCTCCTCTCATCGTGGCGTCTATGATGACGCCCGTGTCCGCCACCATCTGAGGACCTTCGTAGAAACGAACTCTGCACGCCGACGGAGAGAAGGTAACGACATCGCACGGCAACAAACTGATTTATGATTTGCAGGTTTGTTCGAAAACGAGCAGCTGAAAAGTGTGTTTTTTTCTCTCTTGGTAGAGGCTAGCAGTTTAAGCTCAACATGTCGAGGAAACAAAGTGAATGCACAGACATGAAATGGATAAAATAATCATCTGACTTCCTGCAAACAAGTGAGTGAGTATTCCTTTAACTCAGTCAGTACCTGATGTAGCCGTCGGCGGGTCGGTGTTGGAGGAACCAGCGGTAAGAAGTCTTGTCCTTCCAGCCAACATTGCGAGCGTCTTTCCACAGCAGTTTGACCTGCTCGCTGGTGTCTCCGGTGTGCCACAGGGCGTTCCTCAGGTTCTCACCCGGACCCGTGTTCGACTTGACAGCCTTTTCAAAACCACAAAGGACAAGAAGTCTGAGTCTCTGGAATAAGCTCTCATGTCCTCAGTTATCATGTCAGGTCAACTCGTGTCTTTGAAATTATTTAGGAAGACTTTGGATTCTGGACTTCCAGAAAAAGAAATCTGGACCAAAATCAATTTATAAGCATCTTATTAACGTTTACAACTGACAATGGATTATTGTGAGAACCCTTTTTAAATGGTTTATAATGGGTTTATGGGTTAGGGTCACTTTTCCAGAAGATAAGTGGTTGAACAGTCCATTAGAGGAGTCTTCCTAATAAGGATTTTCCACAACCTGGCAACCTAAAACGTTCTCATTAATGGCTTACAACTGATCTATAACATACACTGTATATAAAGATGGACGACATGATAGCTCTAACAAGCTGGGGTCGTGCTCGAATTGCGATTGGCTCGGGCGGGTATGTGGGCGGGACTTCGATACCGCGGCTCCGACGCCCGATGACTACTGCGCAGACTCTGGCTCAAACTGATGTCAAAATCTTAAGACGGCTGCTCCCGTCGCTGGGATATTTTGGCTTCACTTTTGTACAGTACAGTACAGGAAGATACAGGAAGCGAAGATGCGTCGTCCATCTTTGTATACAGTCTATAATCAGATCATTAATAAATGATTTATTAGACACTATTAAAGCCATTAATTACAGCTTATAAACCCCTTTATAAACGGAGCCTTATTAGAACGTGGTGCTGGTATTTCTAATAACCAAACTGCTAAAAAAGTTTAATTTCTGCAACATTAGAGCGGTAGAGCACCTTCAGCTGGATGCCCGGTTCTGCCACAGCTCGGAACGGGTTTGCCTGCCAGTAGATCTGTTCCACCTGCTTCCACATCACCACGTAGAAACTGGAACTGTCCTGGTACCCGAAGATGAATCCCGCGTAGTCGTCATCCGTTACCGTGTTTACGTGAAACGTCCCTTCAAAATCCACACCGCTGAAAGCCGTGTAGCCTGGTGGAGACATTAAAATAGTCCGACATGTTGAGGAATGAACGTATTCGCCTGCAGTTAGTTGAAACGTCGCTAATAGATAGATAGATAGATAGATAGATAGATAGATAGATAGATAGATAGATAGCAATTTATTTATCCCCGTGGGGAAATTTCAGTATCACAGCAGCACGGATTCTAACAAAAGACAGTTCATAAAATAAAATAAAATAAGAATAGAAATAAGAATTAGAATAGGAATAAGAATCGGACAGGTCATACAATAAATAAGAATACAAAATATCCAAGGATAACAACACTAGTAAAATTATGTTATAAGGGTAAATAAAAGGTAAATAAATATGTGCATTATAAATAAATAAATTATAAATAAATTATGTGCTATAACATTAGTGTAAATATTATATAAATGTGAACAACGTGAATAGGACTAAAGGGGCAAAAACAGAAAACAGAAAACAGATGGTGTCAGAGATTAAAGGGAGCTGTGATCCAAGTTCTCTTTGGATTGCAATTTTATGGATTTCTTGTATCCAGCACCCATCCCACTGAGGTTTTGTAGATGTGCAGACGACTCCTCTAACTTAGCGGTATCGATCTTCTCATCTAACTCTCAGTAAGAGAACTATCCCTTTAAATAGTAGATATAATGCTCTTACCAACAGCCAACCCAGGATCACTGTTCATAGTCTGGACAATCTCTCTTCCCTGCACAAACAAAAGAGTCCATTTAAGAGAAATTTAATCGGATCAAGAAGACGATTAGGAGTTTGGGACACAAAATAAACCAAACTTAACCTGGTTCAGCACCACCCAGTTAGGGTCGATCTGTGCGTCTCCCTCCGGATCTAACACGACGGTCTGGTACTCCCTGAAATCGGTGAGCGTGACCTCCGCGTTTTCTGGACAAACGTCGATGGTGTCGATGATAGTGTCGTTGTCGAAGTCCTTCTCGCATATGTTGCCCACGCCATCGCCTGAGAAGATAAATATAAAGACTGCCTCAAGAACAAAACCTGTTCTTTATGTGTTATTGACTAGATGTAGTCCTGGGATCTACCCACCGTTCGAGTCCTCCTGCTGCGGGTTGGGGATCAGACGGCAGTTATCAGGACCGGGTGGCAGCAGGTCCGGGATGCCGTCGTTGTCGTCGTCATCATCGCACTCGTCTCCCACGCCGTCCTTGTCGGTGTCCAGCTGCGAGCTGTTGATGACGGCCGGACAGTTGTCCCGGGAGTCTTGGTGACCGTCGCCGTCACTGGACAAGAGAGACTTTTACAGATCTGGGTCTCCGGTACACTCGTTACACAGACAGTTCAAAATCCATAAATGTGATGTGATTGATGAGGTCACTCAGTACCTGTCCTTGTTGGTGTCACACGGGTCTCCGATCAAGTCGTTGTCCACGTCCGTCTGAGAGAGATTCAATTAATTGCTGTTAGTGTGAAACTGAACAAAGTCAAAACAAGATTTTCTGCTGTTAAAGAGGCTATATGTAAGAATCAGAAATTGCTTGTTCACAGCGACACCTGTGGCCGCAATGTCAACGAAAGTCGGCGTCCTGTTGCTCGCGCTCGCGCTTTCGGCTCGCGCTACATTGACATGAACGAGCACCGGTCTAAACAGTGAGGCGACACACGTCAGCTAACACACAATATCACTCTATATTTCACCTGCTTGGCAGTAATGTTAGCTGACCAGAGGAAGGTCTCCATGAATCAATACTGATCCTAGTGCTGGCTTTTCCTGTCTCAGCCTGCCGACCGCGGAGGGAACGGGGGGGAGACACCGACACCCGGTCGGGATAACGTAACTCGCTGCGGAGTTCCGTCACTTCACAAGACACGGGAAACCTCTGTTGGTCTGGAGGAGCTGCAGCATTTATTTCTGCAAAAACGTCCACTGCACATTCACTAGATATTCTCAGAGCTAAACTAACTCTTCTGCAGTGTGTGCGCGTGCACGTGGAGTTGGAGCGAGCAGAGCGGGTGAGAACGAGCGCGGTGTGCAAGCAGGCAGCAGGAGCAGGAGCAGCGCTGCTGCGCGCTCACGTACCCACACGCGAGCGCGCATGGGATTCCGACCCGTTAAGATTTATGCGCGTGATAAGTTACAAATAGTCCCTTTAAGTTGTTTTTCGAGCTTTTTGTGCAGATGTCATTGGTCAGTCTTCTTAGTGATATAAACTCTTCAGGCCCTGAAAAACAGTTTTCTCAATCAGTGTGTTACTATGAGGGATCGGTGACTTCATGAACACAAGCTTTTTTATATAACAGAGATTTCTGTGTCTGTGTTTTGGTGATGTCAATCTTTGCAAAATATGAATCAATATCTGGAATTGAGACTGTTTTTCAAATCTGATCAAACTTCACCCACACAGTCCAAATGAAGCAGATCAGTTGAGTTTATGACTGTTAAACTGTATAAATAATACCTTTTTTTAATTTTATTATTGATTGATGTGTATTAAGCCATGAATATTTGATTATTTGATCATTCATTTTGCAGTTTTGGGGGCTTTAAGTTTTCGCTAAAGTTGCACTCGCACCCATTTGCAACGTTCCTCTTTACTTGGCATATCCTATTTGTGCCGTATTCATTTTTCGGTATTCTGTCCAGGCAGCAACCTTAACTTGCCTTAAACTTGCATTCTTTCTAACGGCCAGCAGGGGGCGACTCATCTGGTTGCAAAAAGAAGTCTGGTTGTAAAGAAGTCTATGAGAAAATGACCCTACTACTCACTTCATTTATTACCTCGGTAAACATTGTAAACATGAGTTTATGGTCTCGATCGCTAGTTTCAAGTCTTCTTCAATACAGCATGATGTTCACTTAGTAGATTATGGTCCAGTATACAGTATGTGATTCTGTCTGAAGAGTTAAACCTGTTTGTACTTTTGCTCACCAGAGTCAAATACATATTCTTGATTTAAAGGCAACATTTTTATGCTTGCAGAAGCAGCTTACAATGAGAAAAAGAGATTTGTGACCTGGTCAGGGTTTGGAACATAAGGACAGCTGTCGCAGGCGTCTCCCACTTTGTCTCCATCACGATCTTTCTGGTCGGCGTTGGGAACCCTTTTGCAGTTATCCAGGTGATTGGGGATTCCTGAGATTTAAGTGGGAAGTGAATGTTCAGATGACTTTATATTACTGCCCTGCCCACTCTGTTAAACCTCTAGTTTTTCTGTTTTTTTGGTATATAGCCTTAATTTAGTACTGTATGTGTCAAAGACAATTATAACTCACATCACAGATCTATCTTTGCACCTTTAAATCTGCCGTTCATAACTCAAATCAATACTTAACGAATGAACAAATCCGTACTGAATTGGCATGTAGAATACTAACCATCCCCATCGATGTCTTCATCACACTCATCACCAAATTTGTCCACATCTGTGTCTTTTTGGTCGTTGTTTTTGACGGCGCGGCAGTTGTCGCAGGCGTCGCCGAAGTCGTCCTCATCGATGTTCCTCTGGTCCACGTTGGGCACCAACACGCAGTTATCCTGTAAAGAAGTACAAAAACATAGATGTGCACATGCTTTTCATTCATTTTTATGTTTTTGTGATGTGTATTTATCATTTTCATATCCCATCTATGCTTGAACCTGCATGTTGAGGATCCCGTCCCCATCTGCGTCGTCATCACAAGCGTCTCCGATTCCATCACGGTCGGCATCTTCTTGACCGGAGTTGGGAACAGTGAGACAATTATCCTGAAAAGAAAAGAAAAAAACACTCACTATTAAAATAGACCAGATCCAATAAAGTTGATAACAGTGGTTGATATACAGTTTTATGGACCAGTTTCTCCGACCATGGAGAACATGCTTTAATTCAAGAACTCCCATGATGATCAAATTGTTGTTTCTAAAGCAATTCAAACCCCAAACCACAGCCTTAAAAAGAAAAGAAAAAAATAACTTTATATACTCTACAAAGGTACAATTTCTTACCAGGTACCACATTTACATAAGACCCGTGAATATTTGATTCTTTGCAGATGACTAAATTATGTTCATTTATGCTGTTTTTGTGTCATTTTTAAAGGTTTTTCATGGAGACTCACCTTGTTGCAGTTCCTCTCAGGACAGGACAGCTTCTCATCGGGGAAACCGTCGATGTCGATGTCCGCTCCGCAGAGGTAGCCGTTTCCAGCCCAGCCGACTCCACACTGTGAGGACGGATCATGTTTTATGTACTGAACAGACTGTTTTCATTGGCCCTGATCTACCTACAGTACTAGAAGACCTTAAGTGCTCAAACAGACCTTTGATTTTACAATATCTGGCACAAACGTTATATAATTCAAAGAGCTGGGTCAAAAATCTTCATTATATGTTCAGCAGCTTTGTACAAACCCTGTAGATAGATAGATACTTTATTGATCCCGAAGGAAATTTAGGCATCCAGTAGCTTAGACAACAAGTCCCAACACCAATACACCTTAAAAAGATACAATCAAATAGAATAAAGTGAAATAAAATAAAATAGAAATAAGATAACATAAGTACAGCAGTTAAGTGATAGTGTGCCAATGGTGCAAATAGTGCAAATGGTAGTGCAAATATAGCGGAGTATATTATGGAGTATGATATAGTAGTGCTAATGCAGTGTGACTGTCTTATAATAAGTTAAATATATAACTTGTATATCTAAAGCTCAACCCGACTGTCTCATTTAGATTAGGATAATCTGGCAGTAAATTAAGTATAATTTGGTAGATTTTACACAATCAATGGATAGTGAAGGGGTGGGTGGGGTGCTCTTACAAAAGATAAATATGATATATGATGATAGAGAAGAACTTTTTTTAAAGCTTTTGCTGAGATTTTTATGTGAAAGTACTCAAACCAATAATTGAGACTGCGACAAATCAACTTCCGTTGTCATTAATCCCTGTTGAGAGATTTATTTAGCACAGAGAACCTAATAAATCAAAACTTAAATAGATAGATAGATAGATAGATAGATAGATAGATAGCAATTTATTTATCCCTGTGGGGAAATTTCAGTATCACAGCAGCACAGATTCTAACAAAAGACAGTTCATAAAATAAAATAAAATAATAATAGAAATAAGAATTAGAATAGGAATAAGAATCGGACAGGGCATACAATAAATAAGAATACAAATAAGTGGATTATGAAGATATTCACTCTTTAAAATCACAAAACATTTAAATCCTTCACTCCTATACTTGGGGCTGCTACAGTGTGAAACAGAGAGAAATGAACTCAGAACATGAAGCAGAAAGTTTGATTTATTCACCTGACACTCGATTTGACCCTCTCGATGGACGATGCACTCGGCGCTGGCGTGGCAGGGGTTGGGTTGGCCGTTCCCGCAGGCTCTCTCCGGCTTACAGCCGCGCCGCTGATCCCCGATGTAGCCCGTCTTACACGGGCCGCACCTGAAGGAGCCCTGATGAGAGGAAACACACCCATCACATCACCAATAAGGCCGAACATCAGTCTACAGGATGCTCGTACATACTTAATTACTCCAGAATCTGATCTGTGCAGTCGGAGGGAGAAACTACGCACCATCTTGGGTTTTAAAAAAGTTATGCTGACTCATTTCTAATATACTGACACTGAAGTGACACAGAAAACAGTGGCCAATGTTTCATTGACATAAAACAAAAAGATGTTTTGTTCAAGACCTGAGATTTTCAGTGGAACAAAACTTAACATACGAAAAAGAAGAAAATAAACTGTAAGCTGTCACGATGGCTGCGTACGCTAGCTTCCCTTTTGTGACTTAAAACATGCACGTTAAAATCAGCTAGCGTTAAAAGAATGTTTAAAATCTCATTATTCCAGCCGCGCTCTTAAAACTTCTTTTTTTTTTGTTGCAAGCTAGTAGTACACAGCTCTATGCATATAATTTTATATTTTTGACAGATCAATAATCAATGTTTCATTGACATAAAACAAAAAGATGGAGGCAAAGCAAAAAAGACGTTTGTGGTTGAGCGGCATAGATGATGATACGAGTTGATAATGTGTCTCTGCTTGCAATACGTTGCTTCAAAATTGATAATACACAGTGTGACAAAGACTTTTTTTTACCCATCGCGCAATCTGACATGCAATTAACCTGCAACATGGCTGTTATTTGCACAGTGTAAAGGTGCTGAAAGGGAACTCACTTTGGCCAGAGGTGATCATGGGAAATGCTAAAATGAGCTGACTTGGTATCGTCAGTTATACAGAAATATATATCTAAAGTTTACTAGCATTAGCCACCATAAGCTACTGGTCACACCAGACCAAGTAAGGCTTAAGTAACACAACATATCCTCGTACAACACTTTGTATAATATGTTACGAAAATTATTCTTCATTTTTCGTACATTTTCCAGCAAATGTCCAGCAACACGTGACACACATGTAAATTTCCGTTCGAGTCTTTTCAAAATAAACTTCTTCACAGGAAACAACTTGGTTAGGTTTAGGTAACGAAACCACTTAGATAGGTTAAGGAAAAGATTGTGGTTTGGCTTAAAATAACACCGGAAGGGGCGTAACTTCAGTACGGAAGTTACGTGACAGCGTTTCACACGGGGTACGAACGCCGGCCTCCTGGGCAAAATCTGGTATTTTTTGACCCGGCCGTCCTCCCTATGGGGCGTTTCACGCTCTTTATACATCCTGGTTCACAATTACATGGATTACAGGCAAATTGATTTGGTGGGATATATACAAATTACAGTGAATTTCTTTTCATGGTTATTGCTACGAATGATGTATGAGAACAGTCTGATTCTTTTAAAAGTTCTCGCTTTAAGTCATGTTTTGCCTTTCTCCTGAGAGTTCGCTGAGAGTTGACCTTTCCTCTGGTGAGTTTGTATTTTCAGCATTCTTCCGTTTACGAATTTAGCGAGCACTGAATGCCTGAAACGGTCGCGTCCCTCAGAGAGCACTTCAGGAACTTGATATGTGGTCCTGCAGAAAAATCTAAAACTTTAAGTGTGTTGAAGTCCTTTTTTCTTTGTATGGGCTACAGGGTATGCTGCATTAGAAGCGGCTTTTCCTCAAACATGACAGTCAGTGATTTATTTAAATTCCTTTCTACTCACCGGGGTGTTCATACAGATCGAGTTCTCCACACAGCCTCCGTTGTTGAGGCCTTCACACTCATTGATATCTCTGCACACCTTGATAGGACAAAAACAGACAGAGAGAACATCCGATAACTTCAACGGGCTTCCACATCAAGGCTGGAGTAAGAGGCAGAAACAAATGAAGTGCAGCAGAGTGAAGACAGTCGTGTGACGAGGATGAAGCTGGTGCTGACACAGAGCAGCGCACCGTGTTTGACATACTGTATGTACAGGAGAGAGAGAGAGGAGGTGTTGGTGATGGATTTAGAAAAGAGCTGGTGAGAAGAAAAGACAAACATGTTGAGGTGAAAAAGGGGGGAGTTTCTTCTGCCTTAGGGTTTATCAGAAACTACCAATAATAGGCTACATAATATAATTAATAATACTATTATTAAGAATTAATTAAACAGCATCTTGATACTTTTCACAGTGCTTTTTAAACATTTAATTCAAAATGTTGTACAGTACTAACAATTACTGTACTGTAGGTGACTGAATCTTGAGGCTTAATCTGCAGGGACAATCAGTTAATCTTGGATGACGATATGTTAGTTAGTAGTTTAGAGGAGCTGAACAGTGTGTGTTTGTGTGTCGACAGACGCTGGTGACCTGTCTGTTGGCGGTGGCGTAGGCGAGTCCGACGCCCTGGACCTGCGGGCCGGTGTATCCAGACGGACAGGTACCGCAGCGGAAACCCGGGGAGGTGTTTATGCAGCGCACGCCCATCTGACACGGCATCACGGTACACTGCCGACAACAAAGACACAGAAACACACGTCAGGAATCCAAATCTGGTTCTGTTAAGACGATCACATTCAAATGTGAGCCTTCAAGTTCATTAATGACTTATCTAATGAGTTTTTGGTAACACTTCATTTTAGAGGTCTGCAAATGTCATGATAATTAGGTGATAATTAGTAAGTAACCTATTTGAAATTTCTTAAGAATTACTGCCAAATTATATCTAATATTTACCTCAAAATTTATCGAAAATTACTTTGTTTGGCTGTCTTGACCTAGGACTTGACTCTGGACTTTCATTATTATTAACTTATATCTATTATAAACATTATTATACCCCCGCGACAACGTAGTCGGGGGTATAATAATGTTTATAATAGATATAAAATAAATATATATATATAGAACTCCATCTGTTCGCGTGTCACACTTTAGTTTCCGGAGCAGAACTCGGAAACTATTTAACTTAGGAACTTCAAATTTGGTATGATCGTTGAAAGTGTGGTGTAGTTGTGCCTTTTGGGGATTAGAAGTCCAGGGTGCCCAAAATTTCTAAAAATGTTGGGCACCCTGGAATTGAAGAAGGTGAGCTAATAACAAGCTGCATTGTGCTCAATAGACTAATTCCATTAGATCCAAAAGGGCAAAACCTTTGACCCTACTTTAGTCAAGCAGTGAGCGGGGGTGTATGTGAGCCATGCTCACTTTTGCCTTGTTTAATAATTATATTCTGCTATTTCCCAATAAGCAGTAATAAATAGCTGGTAATTTATTTAATACATTTCCAGGAAAAGAATACAAAGTTAATTGATATGCTTTATTCCCATGTCTGCTGGTAAATAGATGATAATAAGCAAATAACTTCTTTGAAATTTCTTAAAAAACTCCCTGAATCATTACATTAGCTACCAGGTTACATTTGTGTAGACAATAAATCACACAATGATGAGATTTGTGCCTGATCAGAAGTGTCTTCTATTAGTTTTGGTTTGTTCGCTGACGCAGGTTAGGACATCTTCATTGAGAAAAACTGAAACCATCTGATGTTCGATTGTTCGCATCGCGTCCAGTTAAGAAGTGTTAAAATCCCCTAAATCTAAAAACTAATCATTTTACCACTAAGTGATGTATGGTATTATGTAACATGTGGTATGATATGTGTGCGTACCTCGTCCACATCAGTGCAGTGAGTACCGTTTCCCTCCATGCCCTCAGGACAGGCTCCACACTTTACACCCTGAGGCGTTTCCGTACACTTCACCCCGGGGTGGCACGGGTTCGGCACGCAGGAGGGACGAGGCGTCGTTCCTCCCATCCCTGAAAAGAGAGAGACGGTGAAAATATATCATCTCATCCAATTTGTTCTGACGGATTCTGTAGTTCATCAGCTTTTTATGATGATATGAAACTCCCATCAACATATATGAATATTGTTTCATTGCTTCTCATTTTATTCTTGTATACAGGCTGAAAGTCTAAAAAAACTACAGGAGAAGAGTTCTTGAAAAGTTCAGCAACTATTCAAAACCGTGTTGAAAGGGAGAAAAATTAGCCGTCATCATCAGCATATAAACATCTGAACAGCAACAAAAGCTTCAAATTCAGTTGTAAGTGTTGAGAAAACATTGAATGTTAAAATAGAAAATGTGTGCTTCACGCACACAAGCATGTAAGTAAAGTCCTGATAATTCTGACTCACCACAAGCTTCACACTCCATCACTGTGTTCTTCAGGAATATCATCTCTTTGATCTGGAAAAACAAGTTAATCAAATATTTGTATGATGCCTCGAGCCTATCAAACTGAATCTAATCAACCGTCCAGTTTTATTTTTAAATGGACGCCTGCTCACTACTAAAATAGCTGCTGACATATGAATAAAGTTCATTTTGGAAACACTTTTATATTAAGATATTTACATACAAAAAAAAGCATGATTTCTGAGGCCTGAATAATTACTTTTTAAATTGTTTCTGCTTAATTAAAGGCACAGTGTGTAACATTTTGGGGGATCTATTGGATATTAATTGAATATAATATTAATAAGTATGTTTTCTTTAGCGTATAATCACCTGAAAATAATAATCGTTGTGTTTTCGTTACCTTAGAATGAGCCGTTTATATCTACATAGGGAGCCGGCCTCCATGTTTCTACAGTAGCCCAGAATGGACAAACCAAACACTGGCTCTAGAGAGGGACATTTGTGTGTTCATGTTTTTGCGTCGGCCATTGTAGTTCTCCAACACGCTTGGCACGCTGTAGTTTCAGTTGGTTGCAATCTGCAACCTCACCGCTAGATGGTGCCAAATCCTACACACTGCACCCTTAAGATAACGTTTGAGCTTTTAGAAGTAGAGCCTTTTGGTACACCAGCGTAAATTTAAATGAGTTAACTTATTTTTCATGTTTCAAATGCATCTGATTCTATCTGAAAATAGTCGGTTCAGCTTTAATCTTTTTCAGTCTCTATCTGCAAACACAAATGATCCAATAAGCATTCCTGTCTGCGTGCACACACACTTGTTCGGCATTTTGAACAGATGCATATTGACTTCATGCTTGCCGTCCAAATGTTAAAACTGTTTTACCTGTTGTTTCAGAAGCTCTTTAATCTCAGCCAGTGCGATGTTCGTCAATTTAATCTGACTGATAATTTCTCCATCTGAAAAGAAAAAAAAATCATTACAACCATTTGAAGACATACAGAACACAAACACAGGTATTATAACTAGCTGGTTTACCCTCCCAGTGTACTGGTCCTCACATACACAGCGTTTTAGCCACAGACACTGAGACAGTTTGAATTTTTCAAACCCATAATGTGCTGAAGGTCACACTTCTATTTTTCTTTGCCATTCATGCAGGAGGTTTTTGTCTCTGCACTTTACTAACAAAACCAGCAACAACACCAACCAGTTTCGGATTGCCTCATCAGTTTTCCTTTTGGCTGAACATATCGGGACCAGAAGCTCACTGGGGAGCAAATATGGACATGTTGGGGGGGGGGGGGGGCAACACACATGTCCTCCTGTACAACATGATCCACTGCCTGTCGAATATCAAAGTCTAATACCTGACGTTCCTCAGCCACCCACGCATCCACTGGAGTCAGAGATGTTTTGATTGCAGCCGCAAAATTGATTTTCCAGATATGGAATGATATGAGATTTCCTGGAAGATACATTTTTCAAGCGTGTGTGCTAACAGGACCTCTTACTTGATGGGTGTCTTTGTGTTTCTACAGTGTAACAGAGTGTTGATCTGGATTTTCGATGCAGATTGTCTTCTTTCAAACATCTGTCAACTACCCAACAACGCAGAAATGCGAAAAAAAAAAAATCTTTGAAACAAAACAAAGCGAGAAATAAAAGTGTGTTTAACTGGGAGACAAAAATGTGAAGAAACTGCAAATAACACAAGTGATGTGGCATAAAAAATTTAAAACCTGCAATAACTGTTTTCTTACTTGCCACTTGGCGGCAGCAGAAACAAGTTGTGAACAAAACTATAGCCAGGTTTCCACCAAAAGTTTTTGTCCCAGGAACTACTTTTCAGGGAACTAAAAGGTTCCTTCAGCCGACTGTTGTCTGCGTTTCCACCGCAGTCTAAAGACGCAGGAATGAAATGAAAATCAAACTAAGAGCATCCGTCTCCGCAGTAAATCTTCTGTTGAGTGTTTGATGGTTATTTATTTGTGCTTTAGAAGGTAACCGCCATGAAACAATCAGAAAATAACTTATTTTTCTCTCATTCACAGCACCGCTGCACATCTCTCTCTTCTGCCGCTCACTCTGTCAGCTCACCTGCGTGATCTCTCTCTCTTTTTCTCTCTCTGTCCTTTTTCAAATGAGTCGGGAAGCTGACAGCAGAGCCTAACTTTACTTTTAATGTTATCAAACAAAGAGAAATGCTCTACCCTTGTCCTAAAATTGTCCTAAATCGATACTAGAGTACTTCCTTGTTTTATGAATGAAGCGATACAGTTCAAGCAGCAGCGCTGTGTTTGTGTTTGACCAATCAACGACGGTCTTCCCTGCAAACTCCACCCCAAAAGTTCCTGTACTTTCAGAAAGTACTACCCCCCAACTAGGGCGTTTTTGGGGGGTAAAAAGTCTCTGAAAATGTCCCAAGAACTTAATTTAGACCCCGGTCCCTGCGGGCGAAAGGCAATGAGTTTTTTCAAAAAGTTCCTAGTTCCAGGTGAAAGTTCCTCTGGCGGAAACAGGGCTATTGACATATCATCACATGGCCTCTACCAACCCCTGAAAGTGAACTAAAACAGTAAAGTAACGGACCAGACAGCTGAAACTCAGTATAACGCTCCGTAAAAGCCGAGAGGACCAGCAGATTACTGGGAGTGACCTCATTTACACTGTCACATTGTCATTTTAAATTGTTATCATAAAAATATTGCTTCGGCGATGAAAAGAAAAAAATCATGGATTCTCTGGAAGACAGGTTGATGAAGTTTATCTCAAAACAGGATTGGATGCTCAGCTGTGGTCAGATCCTGAAGCAACATGGTGCTAATTGACCCAAAGACCCCATCAACCCCCCCCCCCCCCCCCTTCCCCCAGAGGAACCGTACGAGGGCAGAAAGCTCCTGAGCGTCAAGCACAGGAAATGTGGTTTTCCCATTAGTAGTAACTCTGTTTACTGAATGGATTCCACAGCAGAAAGAAAAGATACTGGAGATAAATCACTCTCACTGCTAATAGAAAGGTAAATGAGACTCTGTTTTTCTACAACAGAAAGCTCTCACTGATTGTTTTTCCGCGTTGTGTGCAATTGCAGATGTGTACTCAGAAAACTCAAACTCCTCTGAGCTTTTCTGAATGCTCCACAAGTCAAATATTCATTTACATCACGAGATACTGATGAAAAACGAAGACATTTAAAATAACATTTATTTTCTAATCCATTTTAAATGTATTCTATGTTTTCACCAATTCTGTGCTATCCTATATTGAATATGCATATAGTTCTGTGTACATAATCTCTCCGTTTATAGATTCTTCTGTGTATAGATATAACTGTATATATCATCCATTGTTTAATATACTCTTTACAATTTTTTTTATACAATGCAACTTATAGTCAAGCTACTATTAATCACAATATAACATGTCAATCACTTGCACTTTATTTACAATCTGTATATATGTATATGCCTATGTACATTCACCAATATACCCTTGTATTTATTGTATTACCAGCACTTTACTAATTTGCACTCTGGTTAGATGCAAAACTGCATTTCGTTGCACTTGTACCTGTACTATGTGCAATGACAATAAAGTTGAATCTAATCTAATCTAATTGAGTTAGTGGGGAATGTCAGTGGCAACTTTAATTCATCAATGCTTCTCTTTAACCTCTAATTTCCCAAAAATATCAATTAAGTTTCACCTTATTGTTTCTAACCAGCCCAAAGCAAATACTTCAAAATATAAAGCGTTTCTCTCACCTCTCTGTCCTGCTGCAGTGTTTCCTCCCAAGCAGATCGCCCAGTTCAGCAGCAGAAACCACAGCATGTTTAATCTGTTTCTACAGATGCTGACAGACTGATCAGGTACGGCTTCTTCTCTCTCTGCTGCCTTCAGACTCAGTGCTCCTCCTGCAAACCTGGTCCCAGCAGTCTTCTTTTATATAACCCGCCTCCACCTCCCCTCCCCGGCTTACATCCCAATCCTTTTCCTTAAAACTCCTCCGCAAACCACTATTTGGAGAAGTCCAAGTAAAGGGAATCACCACTTTGCCACTTTAACTTTAAATCTGCACACTACAAAAACTTCTCTACCTCAGTTCTTATCCTGCATTATATTCCATATCTGACATTTCTTAATATCTGTTTCTCCTATATTTTATTATCCAGCACTATATCACTTTCTGCACTACATTCACTTCTTCTTTAAATAGTCCTGTATCTCAGTTGTTTACCCTGCACTATATTCATTTTTAACAGTTCTTCTGTACATTGCATATTTTGTTTTATACTCTGTATTACTTACATGTGTCTTGTTACTACTTGTGTCGTTTTTACTAATATGTGTACTACTCACCTGTGACGTTTTTACTAACATGTGTACTACTTACCTGTGACGTTTTTACTAATATGTTTGCACTATGGAACTGTGATGCTGGAAACTTGAATTTCCCTCGGGATCAATAAAGTTACTATCTATCTATCTATCTATCTATCTATCTATTATCTATCTATCTATCTATCTATCTATCTATTATCTATCTATCTATCTATCTATCTATCTATCTATCTATCTATCTATCTATCTATCTATCAGACTTTGATTGCACAACACGTTACACCCTCACATATAATACACACATCAACCTCTGTGTTTTAATTATAACGCTTCATTTTGGGGAAAGCTGTGCATGGGCCTTAATTTTGTTGTTGTTAATTGTTTTTTGACAATTTGGGGGGTTTGATGATCAATTTCTTTCTCCTTTTTTTGGTCGGTTGGTTGTTTTTTGGCTCAATAAGTTAGCTCTTAAGTTGTCTGGTTGCTTGGTTGATTCACTTGCTGGCTTGTTGGTTAGTTCGTATTTTAAAACTGGAAACAACAACATTTGATTGAAATTTATTTATATTTAATATTTACTTTCTCATCATAATTTTCATCTTCCTATCACTGCAGGATAATTAATGTCTCCACACACACTGTGTCCCATACTGGACAAGATAATACTTTCTAGATCAGTTCATGGTTTAAATTATTAGTAAACCACCAATTATTTGCTTGAATATGTTAATTTATGATTTATCTGTGGACTTTTAATCCCATTAATATTAACACGCAGTAACCATTATGTTTTATCAGTGAAACTGGCTTTACAAAAGGTTAAAAAAGATAAATTTGTTTCCCTTTGATTAAAATCCAACATCTAAAATGAATAACAGTTCAAGTAACACAATTCTGTTTTGCCTAAAATCTGAAAATAGGCTTCAGATCCAGTCCGGTTTTCATAAGAAACTCATGTTTACGGGTTCATGATTACAAATGCATTAGAATTTCTCTGTCTCTCTCTCTATGTGTTTGTGTGCGTGTGTCAGTAATGGGATCAGCAGATGTTGGTTACATTCCTTGCAGTGAAGGTTTCAAAGTGTTTTGCCATATTGATCACTTTGATAAGCTCTCTCTCTCTCTCTCTCTCTCTCTCTCTCTCTCTCTCTCTCTCTCTCTCTCTCTCTCTCTCTCTCTCTCTCTCTCTCTCTCTCTCTCTCTCTCTCTGCTCACTGTCATGCCCGAAGCAGCAGGGAATTGTCACTCTGGAGCCTCCGCTGTAAAAAACAAAAGGCTGAGCATAAAGTAGCCTCGACCTTTATGCAAACGAGGAGCGGCCAACGTGACGCCCTGGCTCTCGGATGGCTCCGCCACGCTCCCAGAATGCATTGCACGACTGCTTACATAGACAATGAATGGGGAGCGGGGAAAGGACGGAGGCTGTGGACCTGTACCATTAGGGAGAAGTCAGTAAATTAATTGGATCCTAATTGGTTCAATTGATAATGTGGGTATGGAATGAATAAAAGATCAATTAAAATACCTCAACTTGCAGCTTTAAGGTTGTTAAAATCGTCTTATTCCATTCTGTCTGACAATATCATATTCTTTATCAACTTATTCCAACTCGAAGCTATATGATGTTTATATTCTAATCTAAGACTCAACGTTTTATCAGCTGCACAGTTTAATCAAAAGGAAATATTTTCTCTGTTTTTTACATAATGTTAGACCCATTTCCCCAAAGTTCAGCCTGACATATTTGATGTCTTTGAAAATTTGGATCTCCGCTACAATTTAAAACAAAGTTCTTCAAAGTTGAACAAAGATTGACTGCACAGAGTCAGTTTGTACTGACTGACTGTCTGTTTACAGGTCGGCGGAGTAATGAGCGTAACCTGAAAATGCAGCGAACAGATCTTTTACCTCCCTGATCTTCTCTGCTGCAGTGAGGAATGTTAAGGTCAAAGGTCGAGTGTAACAACCTCCTGCAAAGTTCATTAGTGATGCTTTATTGCCTGTGCTACGAGAGTTTTTCAACGGGGCGGGGGGGGCGTCCAGGTTTCTCAGGACGTGACCTCAGGTCGACCTCAGATCTTTCCTGTCACCTCTCAGAGTTACATAACGGAGAGTTTATGAAGACAAACATACTCCTGCTGCCAACTGAGTCCTCGACCAGTGTTGGTCCGAAACACGTCTTAAATGGTGGAGTTTTGGCAGTTAGCTTTACAGCGATCAGTGAGCTACCTCCGCTTCTGAGAAGTGAAGCCAATGCTGAAGTGCCTTAAACTTGCATTCTTTCTTCCTCTGGTTGCAAAAAGAAGTCTGATTGTATAGAAGTCTATGAGAAAATGAGCTTCTACTTCTCACTTGATTTATTACCTCAGTAAACATTGTAAACATGAGTTAATGGTCTCAATCGCTAGTTTCAAGTCTTCTCCAATACAGCATGATGTTCATTTAGTAAATTATGGTCCCATTTAGAGTCAGATAGACCATAAAGCAGGGGATGCAAAAATCCAACATGGCGACGGACAAAATGCCGAACTCGAGGCTTCAAAACAGCAGAACACAAACCAACGTGTGACTTCATGGTGACTACGTCCACTTCTTATATACAGTCTATGGTAAGAAACAATAAAACCTGTAGAAACATTTTATGAGACATTTAAATGCACCAGCCCTGAACATTTTCAGTGAAGTTACTTAAAGGTGCATCCAGAAAACTAAAAGTCACTGGAAAAAAACATTTTTTAATCCAGTTAATTTGATCAAACATCTAAAAGCTGTTGATGTGTTATTGTAATATGCAATATCCTAATTCATGCTGATTCATCTCAAACTGGACCTAAACTAAAGTGGAGATAAACTCAGTTGTGACCATTTATTACTTGTGATAGTGTATGATAGGAAATTAAAAACCACAGAGACACATTATTTCTCTTGATTTTATTTAAAGACAGGAAGTTGTCCTCATCTCAATGTAAAAAGCAGCAATGTTCGCTTTAATCACATTTGAATTTCTGATTGAGAGTCAGATTAATTTGTATTTTCTCATTCTGTCTGAGCTGTGTCCTACAGCTGCTAAACGTGGATCACCACACAGTGTTGAGCGCAGATGCAGATGTTCACAAACACATAAATAAATAGCTTTCAAATGTCCAGGTTGGGTTGAAGTGTGAAACATTTGCCGTGGTATTTACAGAGTCCTCGTTCAGTGTAAAATGCAGAAAGCACCATTTTGCTCTGATAGAAAGGGTCTCATTTGGTTGAACATCAAACTGCCCCTTTCCCTAGAAAGGAATGGGAGGTCACATCACGCGAAGGCCATGATGCAGTTTTCAGCTCGCCGTCCTACTCGGCTTTCTTGGCCTTCCTCTTGCGGGCGCCTTCGCTCAGCTCCTCCTTGGTTTTGAGAGGTGAAGATGGGACGCCGGCGGGGGGATGATGGTGTTCTTCCTCAGATCCACCCAGCGGGGAGCCGAACAGCAGATGGCAAACCCAGGACTCGATGAGGGCGAAGGGGGAGCCGTGAGAGTGTCGGGCGGTCATCACCACCTGAAGGAAGACGGTGTCAGTTAGAAGAGATTAGCCTGATTTTGTGATAACTAATTTCACACATCTAGATCAGTTTATTCATCAGGGAAAGAACCACTTAGTCTGTGAAAACTGTTGTATAAAGTCTACTGAGTTGAATCAACTTGTGCTTGAGTCTTCAAATTTTTTTTAACGGAGAGCCTATGTTTCCAAACTATGTTGGAGTTTGTAAAATGTAGATGTTTTCCAGGCAAGGAAGGTCTAATGAGAGATGATATTTAGTGGCATTATGGGAATTGTAGGATTCAGCATTTTTAGAGCCTGATATGTACCAGGGACAAAAAAATTCAGGATATATCGGCCTCTGCTGCATTCATTTTGACCGTTCTGTTTTTAAATTTGTCCCTCGCACATCCTCCAACTATTGAAGTGAAAAAATAAATTGCTGGAGTAACCCTTTAAAGTTTGACCCTGGTCTCACAGGAAGGCATATAAATAGCATGACATTACAAGAATATTCTGTGTGTCATGAGGACGCATTTTAGCCTTTTCGTGTGTCATTTGTACGCCACACAACAGAACTACGGTAGCATCCGCAGTCAGGTTTAGACACAAAACCACTCACTTAGGTTTAAAAAAAACGTCATGGTTGGGCTTCAAAAAGGTTCATAAACTCAGTGAAATATGTACCTAAACAACGAAACATAATTACAGAAGACATGTCACAAATATCACTAACGTAACTTACAAAACACCGGTCTCCTGGTTGAGGTCCTGTGTTTGTTGGACCCACCTGCTATAAGCGGCCTTTCTCACTTTTTATTCTACGTCACTAGCTCTGAGCGTAGCATATTTACGCGGATGCCTTTACATTACAATCAGTACAGACTACCTGCAGTACAAATGACACGGCAAAAGCAAGAAAGGCGTTCTTATTGCACGCTAAATGCTTTGAACATTATCGTGTCATTTATACAAATTTTCGTGCGAACGGGCTGGGAGTTTATATGAACTTTTTCTCACCAAAACGCACTTTGTAAATCCTAGAAGCCTAACAAACATCTTGAATATATTTATTTTAAATATATAAAATCAGAGATGTGGGGAATCAGGCTACAGTAGAGCACAAGACACAAATAAAACGGGGCGTTGCTCATCTAAACATTCGAACTCCATAGAGCCAATAATACTCAAAAAGTCCACAGAGTACCTTTAATGAAAGAAGCACAAAAAATACATTCACTAAAGAGGAAAATAATACAACAACAAATACAGAGTGGCAACTCTGAAACAACACAGTACAGGCTACAGCGGTTTGCTGAGGATCATTTTTGGGAATATGTACCTCCTGCTCCTTCAAAGGCCTGAGTTCAATTATCAACTCATATGACAGCAAATCTTTTACTGGGCGCGAGAATTAAAAAATGTTTTCTTTCTAACTATATTACACCCATTTCTTTGTCTCCTAATCTTAGCTACTAGCTACTCTTTGCATGTGACAAACAAGTGTGAGTGTTTTCATTTCTGCTCTGGAGGAATGTCTGAATCAGCAACACTGATTTTAATATTCCAGGCTTAAAATAAACCCTAAAAGCAACCTGTCAACTACACGCCGCTGATCTCACCTTGCTCGTGGCCATGAAGAGGGTGAAGACGAGGATGAGCGTGCTCTTGGACACCGGCAGCCAGTGAGCCTCCTGCAGGGTGAAGAGGATCGCTCCGTACAGACTGGCTTTGGTCGGGCTGCAGACGAGAGACAAAAGTCTTTCTTTAGGTGTGTAAACCTACAATTTTTACAATTATTTTTGCGTTTTCATTGTTTAATTGTTCAGTTGAATGTATTGATTGAAGCACGTTCTGCTGTAGGTCGATAGCTTTTCATCTGACAGTGTGTAAATTGGGTGCATTACAGTCTGCCACATTGCCTTTTTTGATGCAACCACTGGAGGGCACCAAAGTCAGAAAATGTCTAATTCTACACATTCAACAAACCTGCTGTGCTTCTCAACAAGGCTGGCAGTGTTTTGTGTCCAATTTCAGTCACAGTAACTTTTAAGTCCTAGTTTTGCCTCTGAGGTTTGGTTGGAAACATCTGCATGCTCGAGGAGTCAGAGGTGAGTAAAGGTTTCCACCAGCAGCAGCAACAGCAGGAGACTCAGACTTACAATGACATGTTGAGGATCTCGTTGGTGTCGGGCCTCCACACACCGCGCAGCAGCTGCTCAAAATTGGAAACGAGAGCCACTCCAGACCCTGCAAAGATAAAAATAGACAGTGGGGGAGAAAAATGAGGACAAAAAAGTCAGTGTTTCATGTGACTGCTCTTATCTGGACTTATATGGACATTTCTCTACTCTGATGGATAGTTCACTGTGAAAAAAACCCACAGGAAACATGTGGTTTCGGTGTGCAACAGAGGCAAATTATACACTTTACAGTATTCTACGTACAGATCAAGCATGACTGCACGACTAAGCTGAACTGACTAATCTAATCTAATATATAACTTCGGTCAATATCCTATTGCCCACGTACTGTAACCTCTGAGTAACTGCGACTGTCACACACTTAAACATGAATGAACGTCACATGTGCACACTGGAACGCACATGTGACGTTCACTCATGTTTAAATGTGCTCACTGAGTGCAGCTGTCAACACATGAGCTGACTGAATGCTCACCAAGCTGCATTAAAGACTGAAACCATTAGTCAAGTATTCAATTAGTGGATCGACAGAAAACTAATCAAATGCAGCAATTTTGATAATCGATCAATAATCTCAGTAATTTCTCATGTAAACATACCAAACACTCACACACAGTTGCAGTTGGTTAACACAAGTTTAAGATAATTTAATGTTTTGTTCTATAAAATGCATCAATAAATACCCCACTCGTGAATTTTGAAGCCTCAATGTGTCTTCAAAAAGGCGGTTGCCTTTGGCAAACCCATGACGATGTTAACTTCCTGGTTGACCTACAAAAATACGTCATCCCGGGAGCGCTCAATTGGCCCGATTATAAGACGACACCCCTTTTTCCTGGCTGTGATTTTTTCAGACTGCAGACAGCCATCAGAAAACTCCTTCCTAAAACCCTTTAATTTTCTTTTTAAAAGACGTTAAAATGTTATAAAAGGACATGTAGAAACTCACTAGCTTAGCAACATTAAGGCTCCTAACGGCCCATAATGCAACACTCCTTTAATGCAACAGTGCAGGGACCAGTCTGTTCAAAAATAACATCTGCTGTTAATAAGATAAGATAAGATAAGATAAGATAGAACTTTATTAATCCCGAAGGAAATTCTTGTGCCAGAGATTGCTCAAAAAATACAAAAAATACAACAAATTACAACGAGTTTCAAGTGTATAAAATACAAGTGTATAAAATAAAAAGTAAAAACGTACTATTTCTAGCACCAGTGCCTAGTAGAATGACAATTTAAGTTAGTAAGTAGCATTAAGTAAAATGAGTAAATAAGATAAGATAAGTGAAATAGAAAGAAGGTACGGTTAGCTAAAAAACAGAAAAGAAGTAATATTGCACATGATTTACCTGAATATTGCACACAATATAATATATTATAATATAATAAACACTATAATACCCACCACTTTTAACAAAAATGTAATAGGCCTATTCAGTAAAAATATTAGGGGTGTAAATCACAAGTTTCATCGCGATATAATATTATATTGATGCTTTGGACAGCGATGTGATATTTGCTGATATCACAAAGTCTGCCACAATATGATTTCGATTTGATTCAATTCATGAGCCTGCGATCAATATGATCGATATGAGACGATGTCCATTTGACACAATCAGTTACATTTACTGTATATCAACGCACAAAAAACATAAAATATGATTTGACTACTTTATTACTAGGCTCTTCCAGACATTTAAATGAAAAACAATCTATTCCTTTTAATAAAAATAATAAATATAAAGTGTGAATTTCAAAATAAAGGGGTATCTTAAAGATGATGATATGTATCAATGTTTTCACTTTGCATCGATGATATTGGATCGTTGATCATTGAAATCAATGTATCAATCCAGATCAATGTATTGTTAAACCCCTAAAAATATCATCTTATATTGGGACCAATACTTTATGTAATGAAAAGACTGTTTCTAAATCACTGCAAACATTTTTTGGCACTTATTAGATGACATACAGTATATGCGGATACTGACGCATCTGTGACAAGCTGATATTAGCTGGTAAGATAGGCCCGACTAATTTATCATGTCATGCTCAAGCCCTGCCTACAGACCTTTTCATTGCCATTCTGTTGCTAGGGCAACAGCTTTGGTCCAAGTTTACTTCCTGTCTGCTACTGCATTAACAAACATTGCAACAGGAAATAGAAAGGGGCCCATTTACAATGTTTATGTCCAGTTTGAAAAGGTCGATAAACACATTTACAACAGCGAATAGCAGCAAATCACTGTGGAATCACAAGACACTGACCTTTGACGTATCCAACGATGATCATGATCAAGTAGCCATGGTGGTAGGCGTGGTGGGCGTGGTGAACACCAGCGGCGATCTTACGAGCGCGGACGACTTCTTTCAGGGCGACCAACACCAGCTTCACAGGCAGGAACGCCACGCATTTATAGAAGAGGTTCAGTGGGCAGTAAAAGATGAGGTACCTGGTGGAGAGCCACATATTAGAGAGGGGGATGATGATAAAAATCAAATATGCAACTCTGATGGTTAGGTTTGAATCGAATGTTATAGGTAAGTTCACTCAAATCACAAAAAAAAAACTTTTCCCATTGAGACTTATAGTGTCTAGTTATAAAGATAAGCTTTGTTTGCCAAGGTTTTGAGAAATCCACTGCTTTTTAAATCTAATTTTATTCTTTTATATTGTATTTTATTTTCCTGTTTACTGTGTGTCAAAAGTAACTTTCACTTTGCCAACTAAATTCCATGCACCTCTTATGATATCTAAAACCTTAAACGCAACTATCTGCAGATAAAGCTGAGGGGAAATTATCCTTAAAGACGCCTTTTTTCTCTGTAAAAATCAGGAAAAGAAATTCACCATTTTGCTCACTCGACAAGAATAATGACATCCAAACAGTGGCTGGCAGGGGATCATTATATCATATATACAGTCTTAAAAGTTATATGAAAAGCATGAATATAAAAACAGCAGATTTGAGGGTCCCGTAGACATAAAGCTGCTCTCTCTCCCCGTGTGAAGGATAACTGAGGACTTTCTCACCAGACAGCTGAGGCCAGCAGGATGTGGCTGTTGTATTGGAAATAGTCGAGGGGGCTGCTTCCAAGCATGACGTCTGCTAGAATGTAACTAGCAAAGCAGTAGAGCATGGCGCAGAGCCAGGAGGCCACGGGACTCCGGCGAGAAACCTCCACCGAGCCTGCAACACAGAAGGGGGAGCGTCCCCAAAACTCATAGTGTGAACAGGAAAACATCACAAGAGAGGGACTTTCAGTGTGCGTATGAGATGTTACGGGTGTTGGTGAAGGTGGTGAAGTTTTATGCACTCTGTGTTTTATGTGTGTGAGGATTAAGATGTGTTTGGCTTTCATTAAATATCAAATGTCACTTTGCCAGACCGGAGGTTGCTCCATTACTACAGCTACCGAACAATACCATAAAATACTGAAAAAAAATTATTTTCATTGCACATGTTTCCCTGCCTGAAGAAGCTGAATTATGTCACTGGAATGATTAATGGCTTTTTCAGTCATTAATCAATTACTCAAATTATTCATTTACAAATCAGTGTATGAGAATGATTAATTAATGGTAAATAATTCAAACAAAGAAGAACAAATAGAAAAACTATTGGGAAAAAAGTTTCGAACATGCTGTATGTGTGATTTTAAAATGAAACCAATTAAATAAAAGAGAGTGTGGTAGATATCAATGCATGCCATTATTATTATAATTATAATTATTATTATTATTATTATTATTATTATTATTATTATTATTATTATTATTAATAATAATAATAATAATAATAATAAATGCAAAATAGTTCATAATAATAATAAATAAAATCATAATATCAAACATAATAATCAAACAAACATAATAATCAAATCACTGGATTTACAAGATTTACAAGTTAATAACTCTATTATTATTTTATCATTTTAAAATACAAATTACAGAAAATACATAGGTCTCATTTTGAAAATAAAATAATAATAGAGTTATTAACTTGTAAATCCAGTGATTTGATTATTTTTTAACTATTTTGCAAAATGCTCCTTTAATTTAATCATGTTTTCTAAATGTCTCAATTTAAAAAATCTATTCTGATTAACCACTGAAAATATACATATATATATATATATATATATATATATATATATATATATATATAACTATGACAGCCTCCTTTATTAATGACCTTCTAAATCCTAATGGTCTAAATCCAGTTTTAGAAGCTTTTCAACTCTGACCAAAACAATATTTTGTGATAATATTTGTTATTTTTCAGGGGTCTGACTGAAAAGCATCGTACGTGTTAATTGTAAAAACTCTCTGCTGGTTCCTACAGAGTAAAACTGTTGGCGATGACCTTCAGAAGTGGTTATCAGTGGATTCCTTGTGTGTATGAGCTGTATCTTTGTCCACGCCCAGTCGACGATATCAGCTCACACCCTGATAATCCGCCTGTTTTTTTTTATCATAACCTAATATTGACTCAGGAGTTGACAGCTTACCAACTCAACAAATGACTGAGTCTTTAACAGTCTGGAGCTGAACAGACAGCTCTTTATAATTTACTAAACTGAGTGTGTGACTTATGACCATTTAGTATAATTTTTGTATATATGACCAATTATGATTTATAAGCCAAGCAATTATACCATGTAAATATATATACCATGACATCTATACCGCTCAAAGAGGTTTACATGTACGCCCGGGTTTACTGAAGTGTGCCTGTAGGAGATTGGAAAGTTTTCTACCTCTCATGGCACCAATGTGTATTAAAGTACATGCTTAAGAAGCCTTTTTCTCTCACTTAATCAGTAACAATCTTAGATTTCTTTTTGACACAAAATTACTAAAAACCAGCCGTCTGTTTGCTGCTCATCCTTTACCTTTTCCTATTGTGACTTCAGACAGTCTGACACTGTTGAGGCCTTTAAATGCAAACTTAAACTCATCTTGTCACCTTAACTTTCAGTCATTTGCTTCTTCTTGGATTAATTCCGGCCCTGTACCTGTTACCGTCATCAGGCTCGATGAATCTATTAAGCCTATAGTACGAGAAGCCTGTAAAGTTTCTGAAAACCACTACTGTATCTCTCTGACTCTCTTTGCTGGTCATGTCTAGAAGGTAACCCACAAGTTGTGAAAACATGGGAAAACTCTCGCGAGACTCGCTGCCCTACGATCTATCCTAACCTTGACCCTTCAAGGTCAATGCCTAACCTCAACTATCTCTCGAGAGTTTCGCAACTTGTGGGTTGCCTTCTAGCCACGACCCTCTTTCCTCTCTCCCTATTTCCTCCTCCTTGTCCTCTGTCTTCACTCAGGCTTCTCTGTGCTGGACCATCAGCCACCCTAGTACCTCCCTCTCTCTCTATTCCAGGTGTTTGGATCTGAATCTCCGTCCTCCAGGAGTCAACGTATTCTCATACAACATCTTTTGCATGTCTGTCCTGGAGGAGAGCTCCCTCCTCAGTTGCTCTTCTTGAGGTTTCTTCAATTTCTTCCCCATTGAAGGGTTTTTTTTGGGGAGTTTTTCCTTATTGAGGGTCTAAGGACACAGTATGCTGTACAGATTGTAAATCCCCTTAAATAAAATTGACTTGACTTGGACATGGAAATTGCTTGTGCCTGATTGGCTGGAATGTATCCATTACAACTGTATACCAAAACACTTCAGTTATAGCTCCAGTCAACAGTTTGACCACATCTCTAAATCAGTGAGGTATGATAACCTGCTGCTAACTATAGCAAAAATGTTAATGCTTGGTGCTGTGCTACGATTAACTCTCACTGGGGAAGCAAAACAAACTATTAAGATAATGAATCTTAATCTGAGATGTAACTATAGCTGTCAAATGAATGTTGCAATGAGTACAAATGTTGTGGAATAAAAGTATAAAGTACGTAGCATAAAATCGAAATACTTATGTGGCAGTACCCCAAAGATCTACCTTAGAACAGTACTTGAATACATTTACTCAGTTACTTTGCATCACTGCTGAGGTGTCCTGATGTAAAAACAACTAATTGAGAAGACAAAAAGCAAAATTTTCACTCCTATAAAGTATGAAATCTGAACATGAAAATGACCAATCTACACAAATATTATATATTTAAAGTATGATGTGATTTTAAGGCTGTATATATGTTCCCATGTGGGTAAAGACTTCACGGTGTAACTGTTAGAGACGTTCAGTAAACGGAGATGTGAACAGAGCGCGGCACAAATCTCCTCCAACAGGTGGGCGAGGCTGTCGTGGTGAGACAGGAGCTCAGTTTGAAAGCAATCTGATCCGGAGAAATGCCGCCCTATAAATATATTCTGCTCAACTGCTTCTCCTGCCTTGCAACTGTCAGGCGTGTCTTAACCTTTGACCCCGACACTTGTCTCTCCTCCCCCCCCGCCCATGTTGACCCCCAAAACTCATTCATGTGCTCCTCTGACATGTACTGTGAACTCGGACTCTCCACTCAGACACATGTAGGGAATGGTTGATGAATATAAAAAGATCTTGCAAATGTAGGCAGCCTGACACATTTGACTGTAAAATGAGAAGTGAGATAAAGGTTTACAGTCTGGTAGCTACAGGGATGTGTTATAGTTGGCCTGAGCTCTGATGAAATGATGGATTTTAGCTCTAAAAGACACACGAATGCTGATTGTTTCAATTAAAAACAAGCACTCTCTCAGTGTTTTTGAGCTTTTTTTCTTTTCATTTAATACAAAATACGCGAGCCAATCCCCTTTACCTCTACTAGTATGACAGATATGAGTGGTTCTTTGTGACACCATTAAAACTTTAAGGACCGTGACACGTTTATGTATAACTTTATGCATGTGTTCGCTCAAATTAGCAAATGACCGCAGTTGTGACTGTTAAAAGAGTTCTCCACTGAGCATTACGCTCCTTTAACACTGTCAGACTAATGATGGACAGTTTTAAAAAGGGATTTTTTTTTTTTTATCTTTTTTTTATCCTCCCAACAACTATAACACTTCTCAACAAGAAAACAGGTGAATCCTTAATTGATAGTTCACCGGAAGGAGGCAATGTGGAATTGTGTCTTATGTATTTTGTCTAATGGCTTTTACAATTCTCTGTTGCTTTTTATTGCCTATGTATTTATCTCAGGGAATGTGCAATATTTGAGATGCTTTTCTACTGCGTCTCTGATGTACTGCTGTAATGTTTTGTTGTTGAAGCTGATTGCAGCTGTGTGCAGCACTATTACCCAAGAACCCAATTTCCCCTTGGGATAATAATGTATATCTTATCTTATCTTATCTTATCTTATCTTATCTTTTCTTATCTCGACCACCGAAAGTTCGGTCTAAGATTCCTGTGTGGCTAATGTAGCTTCGAGCCGCTAGCCTCAAGCAGACATGAGGAGCGGTAAGCTCACTTCTTTCTAACTCCACACCAACATTTTTTTTTTCATTTTCAATCTTGTAGTCTTCAGACCCAACCAACGCTGACTTAAGTGACATCACTTGAGGCAGTTTTATCAGACGTTATGCAGCTCCCTCTGGAGACACAGTACGGTAAAGAGTTCCCCTTTAAGGTAGACACTGTAAACTAGATCACATTAATGGAATAGTTCATTTCAAAGAGAAAACCCATTCATTTAGTACTCAGTTTAATTCACCCCCACAGTTACAACTAACCCTAACAACCAAACTAATGTAGAAAGATGTTGATATATTGTGGTTAAGCGAGAATCATTTACTGTTTATAGCAAAAGAAAACCCATATAATATCAATCAACTTTCTCCAGATAACTCACGTAGTATAATGTTTACAGTGTGGTAGCCCAAAAGTTGATTCATCTAACAAGTAGCTCCTATATCTTCCTCACTAAAAGTGACTGGAGCAGTTCCACCACAGGAACTTTCCCCCAGAACTAGAAACCTTCTGAGGAACTCATTGCATTTCAACTGCACGGACCAGGGTCTAAATTAAGTTCCAGGAACATTTTACGGGACCCTTTTACCCCCCCCCCAAAAAAGAGCCTGGTCGGGGTGTAGTATTTTCTGATTGTACTGTAACTTTCTGGGTGGAGTGTGCAGGGTCGCTGATGGGCTGGAGGAACCTTTTAGTTCCTTGAAAGTAGTCCCGGGACTAAAATTACCAGGAACTCCTTAATCGAAACAGGGCTATTGTTGAGGAAAATGTGGGAGATAATGAAATTGTTTGGCTCCAAAACGCACATGAAACATGTCGTACAAGCTGTTTTTTGGAAGGATTTGATGGCTCATTTGAAGCTGTAAACGTAGATTTTGATTTGTTGGGGTTGAGATGTGCTTGGTGCTCCAAACATCTTCACTGAAGGTTCATCTGAGCCAACGATGACTGAGCTTTTATGTCAAAGTGAACTTTTTCTTTGAGGTGAGGAGTTAATTTAAACACTACCGGGAACAATAAGGTCATGCTGGGCTGCTAGCTCAACAGCTTATTTCATGTTTAACATTCACACCCAACGGCAGCCTAAATGTGTGCAGCGGAGGGGCTTCAGAGCTCCACTGACGCTGTCTATTTCAGGATCTTCTATTTATTGCCTAAGTCTCTGGTATGCTCGAGCCTTTCTCTCAGGTTTCATCCTCCTCCTCCTCGGGCTCTGTTACTCAAAGG
Source organism: Sebastolobus alascanus (assembly GCA_916701645.2). Lineage (NCBI taxonomy): Eukaryota > Metazoa > Chordata > Actinopteri > Perciformes > Sebastidae > Sebastolobus > Sebastolobus alascanus. The sequence goes on along the minus strand of CAKAOJ020000015.1, from coordinate 594,517 downwards.
AGTTAAATCTTGGAAAATATCAGGCTTTACCCAAAGCTGAGTGCTTTAATCCACTCCAGGGATTTCCTCAGTGTAAAATGTGAGGTCAGGCTGCTGCAGCAACAGAAATCTCCTCACACCAAGCAAGCAGAGTTTATGTAACAGGTCATGCTTTATAAGGACCGGCTACTATACATATAACAGCAACACAAAGTCCTTACATTACAGCAATGTATAGTTATAACACAGAAAATCACCATTTTTTTTTTTTTTTTTACAAATACACATATATCAGAGTTTATCATTTTAGAAATAACTTATAAATTATTCTTCTATTCTATTTTATTAAGTATTTTATTCTATATATATATTTGTACTTTGTGTTGTTGTAAATAAATGCATGTTTAGACTGGTGAGTGCAGAGCATGTTCCTGCCAAAATAAAAATCAAAATAGCTTAGAAATAATCGTATTTAACACATAATAAAGCACATCCTTAATATTGAGGGGGAAAAAACAACAAAATAAAAGTGTAAAACACACTGACCTGGCTCATACTTGAGGTAGAGGATGGACACGATGTAATAAGCGAGATCAAACACGGGAAACATTCCCATTTTGGAGAAAACTTGGGCAAAATCGCCCAAATTAAGAGCTGCCAGCACTTCCATGTTGTCTGTGTGATGCCCACTGAGTTCCTGTTTTGGTTAGTTTTAATTCCAACTGCGCAGTCTGGATCGTGAAGCCCCCCCAAACCCGGTCCACCGACTCTCCACCAAACCCCCCGGCCTCGACAGTGAAAGCCTGTGACACTCAAGCCCTCCTATTAATAATCTCATCTCCACAGCCTCAGCATCATCATCATCTTCATCATCACCAGCTGCTCCGCTGTTTAGACGACAGGAGGTTTACATGTCAGCTGCTTGAAAATCAAAAACAGAAAAAGGTTTGTCCTCCTCCCTCGAAATAATCATTATTTAACTGAGTCACAAGATGCGATTAGAGGTTAGATTGTAGCCTGGAAACACAACAAAACCCGAGACAAGTGTCCAGTGCTTAATACGGACAAAGACTCATTCATCCCCTCTTGTAAAAACATCCCACAATCCGGATCAGATCCTGCACCGAGGCTGCAGACTATCCTCACAGCCATCATGTCACCGACTTTCTTCCACATGATGCGGAAATGTTGTGATTAACTGAACCTACATAAATAAACAGCAATTTGGATTTGATGTATTTTAAACTGTATTTTTTGCTTGTATGTTTTTGCTTGTAATTATTGAGGAGAATAATAATCAGAGCAATGATCTTGCGTCGCCACCAGGGGGCGCCCAAGCCACAAAATGAAATGAAAACCTTGCATCTGCAAAATGTTTTTATCAGATGGGTGAAAATGTATTTGCCATCTATCTGAACGATCGTTCCCCTTTTACATCCTTTTTTTGAAGTAAGAGCCACCAAAATGTGTACAGCAAGATGCTTCTGCCAAATAGCTCTACCCTCTCTCTATATTTTTTTTTTGTTATAACTGCATCTGTATCTGTTAGTCATATTGCTTCTTGATATTGTTGTTCTTGATTATTGTCCTCAGTTAGGCTACTTACATGCTTTGTGCTGTGTAGTGAAACCAAAGACAGTTAAAATTCCTAACTTAATAATTCACTGTTTTTGACATTACTATCCAGAAGGTTTTGAGGGGGTTTTATAGCCTAAAGGGGATGGATAAATGCTCAACCAAAAGATCATGTAGCAAACCCTTCAAATTATTTGAAAACACAAAGATCCCCAAATGTGCTGGCACACGGTGTCCACTCTGAAATACATAAATACATAATGAAGTTCTGCTCATTGTTTCAGTATCATACAGCTGGAGATACCTGGTCTGACCTGATTGATATTTTTTGTCAGTTCTGCCAACCAGCTGCTCTCTGGGATTATACATTTTTTACATACCCCCACTCTAGAATGTCCTTTGAAATTTTGGGGACTTATTTTTAAATATATGTTTTCTTATTCTATCTTTTCTTATTTATTTATTTTACATATTTAGACTAAACACGTTCAAAACATTTCAAAATCACTTTGTTAAATGTTCCAAGGAAGGTAAGAATTTAAGTAATTATTTCATGCTTCGTTTTCTTAAATCCTTTTCTTTCAAAAAAATATAGCAAGTGAAAAATTGGAATTGAAATAATGCATTGTTGTTACAAAAAAAATCACCAGATGGTGTCAGAGTATTTAAGTAGTTATACTTAATCGTATGTAACCGAATTAATTTACCTCTGCAGGTCGGAACCTGACGCTGCTATTATGTTTCTTGTCGACAGGCGGCGCACGTTGCTCAGGTATGATCGTGATTGTGGTTTTTTTTTTTATCCCCTAGTTTAGTCTTTCAGGCAGAATTTTTCAGCTGCCTTACCGCCTGTACTGTGTTGTAAATGCATCTTATTCACCCCCAACCATGCCTCTAACTTTTACCATTTATTTTTGCTATAACTGAAATCACATGTAACCAGAACGTCGAGGGCACACAGCCTGGCAGGGACAACCTGACAGACGATCACCAGGGCATAAAACCCCATAAATCATGCTCTGAAACGCTATTGGTCACATTCCTGATTGCGTAGACGAACACGGAAGTGAGGCGGCACTGTGTGACGTGATGTGAACAAAATGATCGGGGATTTGTTGATATTCGGGTAATTTGTTTTGGTTTCTGACATGTTTTCACATACGGATACAATGATTTAATGGAAATGCTCTGTGTGTATGTGTGTTGTTGTGCGCTGTGATGCTGGTTAGATGTCAAGATAGCTACATAAACACGCTAGCTCCGTGCTAATGCTAGCTCCGTGCTAATGCTAGCTCAGCAGCTCACAATCAGCTGTATCAACACACAGTGTGTCTCTCTGTGCTCTCAGGACTTTACTGGTGAATGCAGGAGCTGTGCTGAACTTCAAGCTGTGAGTACTAACGTTAGAGTCACACTGTTTAAAACCTCAGAGCAAAATAAACACATAGTTGGATTTTAACTGTGGATGTTTTGCAGCAAAAGGAAGGAATCCCAAGGATTTGGAGATGAGTCCAGATCACCGACAACAGGTATTTTATATATATATATATAGATATATAGATAGATAGATAGATAGATAGATAGATAGATAGATAGATAGATAGATAGATAGCAATTTATTTATCCCCGTGGGGAAATTTCAGTATCACAGCAGCACAGATTCTAACAAAAGACAGTTCATAAAATAAAATAAAATAAGAATAGAAATAAGTATTAGAATAGGAATAAGAATCGGACAGGGCATACAATAAATAAGAATACAAAATATCCAAGGGATAACAACACTAGTAAAATTATGTTATAAGGGTAAATAAAAGGTAAATAAATATGTGCATTATAAATAAATAAATTATAAATAAATTATGTGCTATAACAGTAGTGTAAATATTATATAAATGTGAACAACGTGAATAGGACTAAAGGAAAAAGGACTATATATATATATATATATATATGTGTGTGTGGCTATATATATGATCTCTTCTTTGTGGCTTGATGTTTCTGGGCGGCTTCCACATACAACACATCAAGCAAAGCCCATAAGCATTCTTTTCCGCATTATCAAGTGGTAAACTTGAAACCTCTGTTTGTGTCACATGGCAAACCACCATCACAGAGTGCTACAGGAATGAGTCTTAAAACCCAGAAATGAGTTCGCATTTTAGCAAAAGTGTGTGTCAGGTAAATGCAGTTCTCAAAAATCTGTGTTTCAGGTGACAACATCAGAGAGTTTCTGCTCAGCCTGCGATACTTCCGGATCTTCATCGCTCTGTGGAACGTCTTCATGATGTTCTGCATGGTCGTGTGAGTAATCAACTTTAAGTCGAGAATACCTCGATAACGATATTGCGACAATATTGTGGGTAATGATGATAAAAACGATAAATAATCATCATTCATGTGGATATAATGACTAAGTGGGTAAAGGCAAATAATGGAAAAGCTAGAACAGTCTGGTGAGTTCAGATATTCACATCACTTTACTGTAATGCAGCTTTTAAAACCAGGAAAAAAGAACATTTGTGTCATATTATGATATCCAAAATCTAATACTAGTCTCATATCATTATATCTGTATTATATTGATATATTGCCCAGCTCTAATTTATGTATTATAAATGTACATATTTTATAATATTTATGTTTGCCAGCCAACTTTCCTTCCTTCTTATTCCAACTGTGCTTCAGTTTGTGATTCCCTACATGTCCCAAAATACCTTTTTTGAAGAGTCCTAGAAATGAATGAAGTTGTTGCTTTTCTAACTGGCTGAATGTCTTCAATCCTCACAGATTATTTGGGTCATGATCAACATTTGTGGCAACTGGAGTTCCATCAGGATGCTGTTTTTCCAAGATGGATGCTACAAGTTTCTCCTTAATCGGAGTTTGCTGTTTTTTTGGCCCTTTTAACTGTAATTATGCTCTATTTTCTTTACAACCCCAAATCATAGATCTGCTTCTGGCTGTACAGGAATTTATGAATCGCTGTATTTATTTTGTCTTACAGAGGTTGTTACATTTGTGCCGTTTTTGTTTAAGCTGTAAATGCACCAGCACCCTTGCCTTTGCTGGATATGTGTTGTCTTGTTCTCCTGCGTTTCATTATAGAACATGAGCTTTTATTCTCCAGCATGTCAGTTTGGTTGAAAATGATGGACGGCTTTCAGCCCTTCACTAACGGATAAAACATATTTTTCTGTGGTTTGTTACCTGTGTGTCATCATTTTTAAGGGTCCCGCAGTAATCAAATTAATCAAAGCGATCATCTTGCTTAAACATCCTTTTATACCTTTTACTTGCACAGCCAGCAGAGTTCAGCTGGATTCAACAGACAAGTCAAAATGATCACTGTCACTTAATGAACACCACATCTCCAAACTTACTCACCAGCTGTGAGTAAACTCTCGTGTATGTCGATACAGAATATTTTAATGCGGATTTTTAAAAAGAATGTCATTTCCTTTATTCTGGGGCACATGTGCTGTAAGTAAATGCATATGCATTACAATGTAAATGTGTCTTTATTCTTAAAAATACACAGTTTTCTTATCCAATGTCTGTTGATTGACTTGAATGGTTGTGCCTGTCTATTTGATCCAATTCTCACCTCATTAAGTGTTAACCTTCTAATAATACTTAATATATTCTACATCCATACTGCAGAGTAATTGTATACAGTATGTACTGTACACTTAGTACACTATACAGTTTTTTGCAGTTAATATACAGGAAATTAACATAATTTGCTGTCCCATATATAATATATTAAGATGAAATCAAACTTTGACTTTAGAATAACACTGACAAGCACAACAAATAAAAGCAAATTGTTTATTGTCTCTTGATAGCTAAAAGGTCCTGGGTTTGGATCCACTGGCAGGTGGAATGTAATGTATGAGTGGAAATAAACTGAATGGGTGTTAAGTTTCTCTGTGTGGACTGGGAACATGTTGGGAACCTCTACTGCTCTTGAAGTCGTAGGAGATTTATTTCTCCTTTAACTCTTTGAGGGTTTCTACCATTCAAGCTTTGTATTGTGTAGGATCCAAACACTATTCAGTTTATTTTTTCTTCTAACTTTATCGCAACGAGGCAACAGTGCCATGAAGTGAGAGTGCAAGAAAAGAGCAATACATAAGAAATTGACTGAAAGACGAAAGATTAATAGATACATGACAAGAAATAGAAAAAAAAATGATTTAGTAATATATTTAAAACGTAGGAAGCAGGCTAATCCTTGGTAAAGATGAGAGATATATTACAAATTATGTTTTGACAGCTTTTCTTATTTAATAAGGGTGGAAAGTGGCAGCATACTCAAAATATGACAAAAAGTTTTTTAATTTAATTTCTGAATTTTCATTTATTATTTTTATAGATATGTATTAGAAACCAAATATAATATCTTTGAAGCAAAGGTTTTGCATAATATTTAAAAAATACAAAGCCTATCTGCACGTCCAAAATAAATAAAAACAGTTTCATTTTGCAATTCAAAGACACCGCGTATTGTTTTGGAACTTCTAAAGGAAAAACTGACAGAATGAAACGAAAATAAAAACAAAATATGAAGAACCTTTGTCTAATTTAATGCAACATCTTTCCTTGGATGTTTATTTATTTATCTATTCATAAGATTAATGAGTTTACAGACAGTAAGGCAAAAGCATTACAATAACAAAGTTATCATCCTCAAAACTGTGCAGATATCACAGTAGACATAAAACATTTACATAGACAATAAAAAAATAAAAGTATGACATAAATAAAACAAAGTTAAAAAAAGGGATTGTGTGATCGTTAGTTATAGGGTCAGATAATTTTCAAGAAATATGAAGAGATCTATTTTGATTATTTGTATATTTTGATTTCATTAATTTCATAGAGTTGAGCTTCAATATAATAGCACATGAAGATGGGTGGGGTCTTTAAGAATTTTGCCTTATGAATAAAGAATTTGGCAAAAAATATTAAAACATTAATCATTAGGTCCAATTTTTTTGTCTTCAAATAAAACACCAAAAATAATACTATTATGATAAATAGTAGGCACTTTGCTGTGGATTTGCTTCTTAACCATTCCACGAATTGTTTACCAGAACAACTGGATATGGGAGCACGAAACAAAGAGATGATCCGTGGTTTCAATATCACCTTTACAGAAAACACACTCATTGCTCTCAAAAAAAAATAATTTTAATCTTAAAAAATTCACCGGAAGGGTAAAAAAATCCATTCATTATTTTGTGGTGAATTTCTTTTGTTTTGGGTGAAACAGGGTATTTGATTCAAGATTCAAGATTCAAGATGTTTATTGTCACGCCGGTTATACAGGTACAATCGTGTGAAATACTTTTTGCTGGGAAGCTCCATTATGAAAGAAACAGTAAGTTAAGTAGCAAAGAATAACATAATACAATAAAGTAAAAGTAAAATAAAATACAATAATACAATAATAATAATAATTTACAATAATATACAGTATAATAATAAAGGAAATATGGTGTATGGTAAATATGTACAAGTATTGCACAGGCATTTTTGTTTTTATATTGCACAGAGGTATGTATGAGTATTGCACTTTTGTTGGTTGTTTACCAGAACAACTGGATATGGGAGCACGAAACAAAGAGATGATCCGTGGTTTCAATATCACCTTTACAGAAAACACACTCATTGCTCTCAAAAAAAAACAAATTTTAATCTTAAAAAATTCACCGGAAGGGTAAAAAATCCATTCATTATTTTGTGGTGAATTTCTTTCAGGGTATTTGAAGAAATTTGTTCTCAGTTTAGATATTGTTGGTTAGTCAAAAATGCAACAAAAATACTCAAAATATTACCTCTACAACACTGAATCTGTCCATGTATGTATGCATCTCTCACATGGGTTTTTTTTTTTTTCATAGAACACCATCGCGGATGTGAACAATTGGTTACGTAAAAATTCTCCCATCATGCTTTGCGCCAGCGCTTCACAAAAAGAAGCCCGATGAGAAACAGCGAGGAGGAGGAGGAGGCCGCCAGCCGAGGGGGGAAGCCGGAGTCCCGCAGAGGAGCGCTCATGTTTCTCGTCGTCCCGAAATATTAAACCGTGACGGCGGCGAGTGAAAAACCAAAATAAAAGCATCATAAAAACATGGTGCTCGCTCCCGGAGAAGAAGCTCTCCCGTCGGGCCTGCTGCTGTGAGTTGTCGGCAGGTTGTTCCCTCTCTGTTCGGGTGGATTCTGCTGCCGGTCTGAGTCCGTCCGGACCCGCAGGGCGATGACAGCGGCTCCGGCCACTCCGCAGCTGATGAGAGACCGGCTGCTGCAGGCCGTCGACGGCCAGAGCAATGTGAGTATCACCGCCGGTCTCCATAGGGACGAGCTGGGGGCAAAGAGAGGCGAGACAACAAGGCCAAGCCCGGGTTAACAAAGTGGAGTGTTTCAGTGCTAATTAGCCGGCTAACATCAACTAAGTCACTGACGTTAGCTCACTGACGTCTGCTGGCTAATGTTGATGTAGCCAAGTTAGCTTTATTGGTGTAAAAATGCTTCAGGACTGGAGACTTGCTGAACTACCAGCTACAACTTGGGAAGTGTAAATGTATAGGTTCAAGATTCAAGATGTTTATTGTCACGCCGGTTAGAATAGAATAGAAAGCTTTATTGTCATTGTACATGGTACAACGAGATTGGAGAGCTTCTCCTGAACAGTACAGTTAAAAAATAATAAATAAAAGAAACAGACAGCTACAATACGCATTCATTCCACATTATACACATAACATTCACAGCACCCATTCCTTCCCTACATAATACAGATATATTGGAGCGCTAATCCAGATCAGTGCAAATTGAAACTGTTTATAAATAGTGTTCACTAAAATAATAAATATTGTACAGTGTGGGGTGTTTACTGTTTGACAGTATTTAGAGTTCTTAAAATAGAGTTTTAAGTTCTTAAAATAGAGTTTATAAAGGTACAATCGTGTGAAATACTTTTTGCTGGGAAGCTCCATTAAGAAAGAAACAGTAAGTTAAGTAGCAAAGAATAACATAATGAAATAAAGTAAAAATAAAATAAGTGTATTTACAATAATATACAGTATAATATAAAGGAAATATGGTGTATGGTGATTACCCTGTGGAGACAGAGGCGTTGATTAAAATGGGGTTTCAGTAAGATCAAGGCTTCACATAGATTACATTATCACCTCTATTCTTCTCTTATCATACAGTTGATGAGATTGTCATGGTGTTGTTATGGCTTTTCTGGCAAGTTCCATGGTAAAGCCGGACTGGACAGCAATCCAGTAAAAGTTTGACACTATGACATTATAAAACTTTTAGCAGGATGCTGTCCAGTTCTTCTGTACCGCTGGTTTTGCCAGTGATTGAAAAAGCACGGTAAAAACACTATGGAAATCTCATAAGATTGATTGCCGAGTGCTAAAGATGTTATTTGCTAACTTAGAGAAATGTTAAGTGTGACCTTTTTGAAGTGCAATGTTTACTGCACTGCAGTGTTCAAAGGTTTAAGCATATTTCCTGTATACTTTTTGATCATACAGATGCTCTCAGCTGGTGTTATGGATGACTGATATGAAGACTTATATCATTTTAATAACCACACAGGAATGTCTTTTTTGGGGGGCTGATGCAGCAAACTAAACACCTGACATAGGTCCAAAGGGGTTTCTACCACAGTAAAATCTCTGATGGTGGACTATATATCATCTCATGGTTTATATCGTCTAGGGATGTCAAAGTTATTACGCAATAATAACACGTTAACGCAGATTCCTTTTAACGCCACTAATTTCTTTAACGCATTAAAGCAGTCGGTCTTTCGGAGGTTGTAGCGGTCTCCGCTGGCATCGAATGAAACTAGAAAATCGAAGGAATCCGTCGGTACCAACCATGTCATACTAGTTTGTCACGAAGGAGGCTAAATAACGCTGCAAACTTGCACTAAATTTTGCTGAGGAAAAACTGTCATGTCCATTTTCAAAGGGGTCCCTTGACCTCTGACCTCCAGATCAGTGAATGTAAATGGGTTCTATGGGTACCCACGAGTCTCCCCTTTACAGACATGCCCACTTTATGATAATCACATGCAGTTTGGGGCAAGTCATAGTGAAGTCAGCACACTGACACACTGACAGCTGTTGTTGCCTGTTGGGCTGCAGTTTGCCATGTTATGATTTGAGCATATTGTTTTATGCTAAATGCAGAACCTGTGAGGGTTTCTGGACAATATTTGTCATTGTTTTGTGTTGTTAATTGATTTCCAATAATAAATATATACATACATTTGCATAAAGCAGCATATTTGCCCACTTCCTTTTGATTAACTATGGACAATCATGCGATTAATCAGGATTAAATATGTTAATGGATTGACAGCCCTAATACTGTAATATTATTGCCCAACCTTAGTTGCCACAGAACAGGCTCAGATTAAAGTGCATGAGGGGGCCGCTATTGTCAGTCTATTGTCTCACTTTCAGATCTGATTTCTTGTGGGATAAAAATGGTCCATTTGCATACAATCTCAGTTTGTCATATTGAGCCTGAAACCAGTAGGAGTTTCTCATGAGATACAGGTGCACATTTGAAAGTCTATTCAAATCATGCCTTCTAACGGCCTTTTCTTTCTCTCTCCGATTGCAACATCTTCATAGAAACAACTTTACGCTGTTGTTGTAATGCTGACAACATTATGATGCCTCAGGATTGTGATATATAAACCTTTGTGTCTTTTCAGCAGATATGCAACATGGTGGTAGTTATGGAGGTGATCTCCTTTTTGGAGAAATATCCTATCACCAAAGAGGCACTGGAGGTGGGTAACATTCAGACCGACAGTATGTGCATTTAAATTAAAGTACTGGCGAATCCAGTCAGGTCATAGCTGCTATTTAACACCGATCTTATCTCCTTAAAGGAAACCCGTCTTGGCAAACTCATCAATGATGTCCGGAAGAAAACCAAGAATGAGGACCTCGCGAAAAGGGCCAAAAAGCTCCTGCGAAACTGGCAGAAGCTAATTGAGCCGGGGAAGGGCGAGGTGTTGTCCAAAGGACACACCGGTGCATCGTGGTCTTCCAATGGTGGTGCTCATTCCTGCATCTCCACTCCAGCTGCCACCACACCATCAGGTAAAACGGGTCCAGAGTTGAAGAACAGAAATGACTTCAACAACTGCTACTCCCCGAGGACGGAGAAACCGTGCAACAGGAAACGTAAGGGCGACCAGAAGGAAGGACAGCTCCTACCAGCCAAGATATCCAAAACAACTCTTAATGATAAAATACAAAACTCCAAACAGCTGCCGACCAATGGAATTGGAGGTAGCTCTGAAATTTTTACAGATACTTGTGCACCTCAGCCTTTAGACAGGGATATTTCTGAGCCTTTGGACAACGACAGGCTAAATAAAATCCCAGTCAATGCTGTAAAACCTCATCCAAGTGCCCCGGGATACAGCAAGCCTCCGAGCACTTCTTCTTTGCTAAAAGCATCCGTTTTGCAGCAACAAGCCAGACAGGAGCACGCTGTCTCGGGGGGGCAGCATCGACCCAGAAGCCCACGCTGCTCCTTGCACAGTCCGCAAACTCCAAAGCAGGAAGCTGTTGTGAAACAAGCTGTATCACAAGCACAGGGTGTTTCTATCCCCACTGTGAGGTCATTGGACTCCTCCGGGCCGGGGCCTTCCACTCAGCCTTTCAACGGTTGTGTTCAGGGTTTGCACACAGACGGTTCGGATTTGGACTCTCAAAGCGGGCCTCCCAGTACGTCTCTTCACAACTCGCACGCCTCCTCCTGCGGTGACGTGGTCAGTTTGGAAGATGATGGTGCTGTTAGCAATACAGAGAAAAAGAAAAGACAGAAATACAGGCCTAAGGACCATGTGATCAATTTCGATGGACAGACTGTAGAAGACAGCACCAAACCAGTCAGGTTAAAAGACAGGAGACTGACATTTGACCCTGTGACGGGACAGATCAAATCCTCCTTTCATAAGGAGTCTAGCCAGGAGGGGGAGGTCAGACCGGGCCACAGACCCGAACCTCAGCGGTCGGAACCGCCGAAGCAGAATCCACCGGTTCCTCCCAGTCCCTTCCAGCAGACGGACTGGAAAGAGTTATCGAGGAGCGATATCATCCAGTCGTACCTTAGCCAGCAAAGCAACGTGCTGACGTCATCGGGCGCCCACGCCCCCGGCGCACACTTTTTCATGACCGAGTTCTTGAAAAAAGAGGAACACCGAAGTACAGATGTCAAAAAAACCCACGCGTTGGCACCAGAACTCCCAGCCAAGGATTTACCGGGGGTTAGCAGAGACGTCATCAGTGAAGATCTGGACAGATTACACAAGCAGAACTGGTCCGGGGTCAACGGTTGCTACGACACAAAGGGTTCGTGGTACGACTGGACGGAGTGCATCTCTTTAGACCCGCACGGAGACGAGAGCAGGTTGAATATACTGCCATACGTCTGTCTGGATTGAAACCCAGGTTTCTAAATTGGAAGCCGCCTTCATCGTAAAGCAACTCTGCGTGTGAAGGCACTTTATTTAAGTGTAAGCTGCTGTTTTGCACCGTCGGTGAAAGTGGAGTCAATGTGCTGCCTGCTTGGGTGTGTGTGGAGCACACTCAGTGTTTTTATGAGTTTTTGAACTATTGTGTGCGAAGGAAAGAGGCTATGCATAATCTGACCATTTAGTTGTGCGGGTGTTCAGTTACTGTACAGATTGAGATCCCAATACCTGCCATTCTTCGTATGGGAGAGGACATCACATTAAACTGCACAGCTACATTTTCTTAAAGTCTTATGTTATCCACATGCCTCGTGGAATGTGACTTTACTGAATTTTCTGCATCCACATACATTTAGTCCACAGTGCAGTATTTTTTTTCATTTAAAATTTAGTTCAAGTTTATGTTTAAAGAAATGTGACTCAATCAACTTTATCACATTTCAATAGCTACATAATCGGAGCAGACATCCAACATGCATCTTGAACAAGGCTATTTAGCTGTTAAAGCTGAAATGAACGCTATCTTCAAGTAGCTCTCGTCATTACCTTTGGTATTAACAACTGTCAACTGCTGTGAAAAACGTACATCATTGCACCCTTAGAACCGCTGTTTCCCCATTGCACAACTGTCTCGTGCAATGACCTTTAGCAGAAAGAATAACTGATAAATCAGCTTTAAAACATTTGAATATTTTTCTCGTGAGGTTTGACTGCTGTTAAATAAAGTGACATGAAACTGCCAGATGCGACTGTGCAGGCTGGGGTGACGGAAAGAAAGAGCCTGGTAGGAAGGTTGAACAATGCACGCTGATAAAGAAATGTGGCTGTCATGTATGATATTTATTTACATTTACATATTCATTTTAAGATTCATATACATGTTCAGACTACACTCAATCATTTTTTTGTTTGATTTCTTTATTCAGAATTGTTTCTGTGATGCAGCAGCGTTTCCTGCTGATACACCAACCTACCTTACACAGGAAAACTCTCCAAAATGACACATTCTGATAATGTGAACTGATTTTATTTTATACTTGCCTTTTCCCTTTACTGTGTATTTAGGCTGTAAAATATGAACTGAAATGGCAGAGCAGATTATGCTACTAGCTTTCATCTTTGTACTGTCAGGAAGAACTGAGATATGAATTGACATGCTGGATAAAGTACTTAATATCATTCCTGTAGATATTGTTTGCCTTATGGAAACCTGTGTTTTCCCTAAAGACAGAGCCTTAGTGAATGTACAGAAATTAGCCTTTTGTGTTCGGTCGAATGCAGAAGAGAACATATTTGCTACTTAGTCCTTTAAGTGGACATGTTGATATGTGTTAATAAAAAAACTGAAGGAATTGTCTTCTCTTTACTCGTTTATTGCTGGCTCTTTGCAATTACTCACTTTAATCTAACCGACCAATGAATTCCCACAATGCATAATCTGCATACACATCACTCTCAGATGAATTTGATATTTCCCAGGATACTCAGAACTTTTTGGAAACCACATTCCTATTGTTACGAGAAGATTTAACAATTTTTGATGCAATTTCCCCTCTGTAAATGCAGTTGTAGCTGATTCAATCATCAGTTAGCTCAACAGAAAAAGATTGGCAACTAGTTTGTGAATGATTTTCTTTTTCAAGCAAAAATACCAAACATTACCTAGTGCCGAGAGCATTGGTTGCTCAGGTTTTGGGCTGTTTGTAAAAAAAAAAAAAAAAAAAGAAATGTCACTGAAAGTGAGGAATTGTTTTCGGCATAATTTTTGTACTATTTCTTGACATTTTATTGACCAAACGATAACCTTATAATAAAAAGGATAATTAGTTGTAGCCCAAAATGCTGTCTTTAAGGGTTTTCTTACCTAAGGTAAGATCATTTCATAAATTCTGTTGCAAGGTCAGCGCATGTTAGTATGGAGACTCAAAGTGTTCAATTTTGACTCATTCACGCCGAGCTTCAGCCAATCACATACCTGGCTCTGCCCTGTTTGTCTTGATTGACAGACAAAAACTGGTGATGAAAAGTGGCATTATGAAATAAAACGGTTAGATTAGAAAAATCGTGTGAAATTAAAACAGGGAAAATGACATTATGAAATTGAATGGAAAAAAAAAACAGGTTGCAATTAAATAAAAATTCAATAAACCTGCATTTCACAATTTCATGGTTATATATTTTGTATATTTATTCATGTTAGTTATTTCATAATGTGTTTCTATTTGTTTAATTTTGAACACTTTGGGTCTCCATATGTTTCATGGACTACAGTATATATACTGTCTGCTGTGACCATCGGTGCTCGACAGGAAGTTTGCTGATATCAGCAAACTGTTTTCAAAGTTTGATCATCAAACTTTCAGTGTTTGCTATTTGCTCAGCAATTTTTCTGTGCTGCCATTACACAGGTTAGACCGGTCATTCCCAAAGCCTGGCTCGGGACCCACAGGTGGGTCGCAGGAGATTTTATTAGGGTCGCCAAATAAATTTGCAGAATTTCTTCCATCGTCTTTTATTTACCATTTATATCTGCAGTACACCTTTGAGCTACATGAGGGAGCCTGAATGTTCGTATTGTTCTGATAATTGTAGCCTACTTATAACATCGAATCTAATATGAAAGGCTAGCGTACATTCTGATTGTTTTACTGACGAGAGGAAATACGTGAGAGCCTGTTAACTCCACCTAAATGCATTTATTTGGTCTCATTTATAAAGTATTTAACGTGTATATGTTTTAGATAACACATTTATCAAACTATCAATTCAAAAGGGCTTTATTGGCATGGGAAACTTACATTTACATTGCCAAAGAAAGGGTAAAATTAAAACAAAAAATGTACGTACAATAAGTAAAGATCTACTAGACTAAAGAAATGTGTATACAGAGCGGTGTAACATTGTAATCAAATATATGAATAGAAATAGGTAAACGTTTAACTTAAAAATACAAACAGAGAAATTGTATATATAATATCAATTTTTCTGTTGGTATTTTTAAGTTAAACTTAAACCGAAATGGCTGATTTAAAAAATAATGATAAAAGATGAAATAAGATGATGCGGAAATGGCAGTAATTTGGTCAGGAACATTAATTTACAGACAAATTCTTTGGGAAACACTGGTCTATTATGATGGATTTCTTGTTGAAGGAATGGTAAATATTTATTTATTTATTTTTATTTAAAAGGGACCATGTACAGTTTAAACATAAATGTCACCATTTGATGCACTGTACCAGATTATAGCTTTAAACTAATTCACATCTGTAGTCCATTGGCAGGTCAAGACAAAGAAACATATTAAAGTCATACAAGAAAGAACATACAAAACGCACAATACACAGCTACACACAATAGCACATCACAAAGTATGCTTGTCAAGTAAAAGCAAGTCAAGAAGACCATGGAGTAGGAATAGAGATCAGTGAGTACAGAGCTGAGCAGCTTTTAACAGACGTTTTAAGTTGGTTTTAAAAGTGCTGATAGAGCTATCTTTTCATGCACTTACTGCCGTTTGAAATGTATGTTTTTTTATTTATTTATTTCAAATAGTATTTAAAATGGTCGATTTCAGAGTTTGAAAACTCTACCATCTACCATTTTAAACGCAGCTCATAGCAGTTCCATTTTACAAACGCATGTCCAAAGTGAAAATGGCTTTTATTTTGAAAGCCCGTCGCCGGAAGCTGTGTGTGTGTGTTTCCTTCATTGTTGTCCGTGTGACGGCTGCACCGCCTGTGCGTCGTCACTCCGCGCTGGAAGATGGCTGCGGCGGACCGGCCCCCTGTCAGGGAAGGGATCCGGATCGTGTTCCTGTGTGTGGGCTGGTACACGGTCAGCTCGGGGGGCAACATCGTCAACAAGATCATCCTGAACGGATTCCCGTACCCGGTCACGGTGTCGCTGTTCCACATCATCTCCATCGTCGTGTTCCTCCCGCCGCTGCTGCGGGCGTGGGGAGTCCCCACCGCGGAGCTGCACACCAGCTACTACCGCTGGTACATCCTGCCGCTGGCTTTCGGGAAATACTTTGCATCCGTGTCGGCGCACTTCAGCATATGGAAAGTCCCCGTCTCGTACGCGCACACGGGTGAGTACAGTTTGAGTCGATGTGGAGGAAAACACGTGAGGGAGACATGATGATGTGTCTGTAGCAGTCAGCTGGTGTTAGCTCCGAGGCTAACGCTGCACAACAAGGCTACACCGACACATAACTCACCCTGCGGGCCCGGGTTAGTGTGGCGGGAACAGACAGGCTTTCACCAGATTAATGAACTTACTCTGGAGCTTCTGACTACAACAATTGGTCAGCTTTAGGCTCAATTTAAGAATAACTAACTGGCTGCTGTTAGCTTGCTAGCTAACTTAATTAAGGCTAATGTACTACGTCAGGGGGGGGGAGGGAACATTACTGGATCTGCTGTGGTAAAGTCTCAAACTTTGACCTCACACTGCCAGATAAAACAAGATCACAGCTCATCATGTAGATAGATAGATAGATAGATAGATAGATAGATAGATAGATAGATAGATAGATAGATAGATAGATAGTAACTTTATTGATCCCGAGGGAAATTCAAGTTTCCAGCATCACAGTTCCATAGTGCAAACATATTAGTAAAAACAGCACAGGTAAGTAGTACACATGTTAGTAAAAACGACACAGGTAGTAACAAGACACATGTCAGTAATACAGAGTATAAAACAAAATATGCAATGTGCAGAAGAACTGTTAAAAATGAATATAGTGCAGGGTAAACAACTGAGATACAGGACTATTTAAAGAAGAAGTGAATGTAGTGCAGAAAGTGATATAGTGCTGGATAATAAAATATAGGAGAAACAGATATTAAGAAATGTCAGATATGGAATATAATGCAGGATAAGAACTGAGGTAGAGAAGTTTTTTGTAGTGTGCGGAATTAAAGTGGCTCAGTCTATTAAAGTGCACTGTGTGCTGCAGTCCGTCCTCCTTCTTCGTCCCCCTCCTCCCCATAGAGGTGTTGTACAGTAATGTAATGTAATTGATATTCCACCTAAGATTTTCTCCTAATGCTAACTGGCTGTCTGTCTTTGTTAGGTAAACCTATCTAATACTAATCCAATCTGATACTGCAGTCCTTTAAATAAATCCTTCCTTTATGACTGTTATCATATTCAGGTTAAGTTGAAGCTGTTCTGAGAGATGTTCATTCAACTTTATGGTCTTTTTTTTGGAGGCTGCAGTTTGTGGTGAGATGTTTCTAAACTTTTTTTTTTTCTAAACCACCCTATTTATATATATCAATAAGGGTAGACTTAATAAAAGAAAACATATCTCAGTATAATGCAATACAGTTCAACAGCAGCACAATCTACAGCCTCCAAAATGACCATAAAGTTGAATCAACATATAGTTTAAATGCAAACTGAACAGTCTTTATGACAATAGGATTTATTGCAGGCCTTTAAGTAAACTACTTTACCTAATAAAGTGACAACCGAGTAAACAGTCCTCCTAACTTCTAGTAATCTCTCTCACGCTGAAATAGAAGTACGAAAACGTGAAATATATATATATATTTTTGTTTTGCAGGTTTAGACCTCTTCTTCTAAAGCACTTCCCTGCTGGTGTTGGGAACAGATTTGATTTGATTGATTTATTGCCGGCTGTTATAGGTCAGACTGTGTTAGGTTTAGCTAGATGTACCTACATTTGCACCTAATTTGCTTTCCATGTCAACAAAATCTAATTCCTTTATGGTTTCCATCAACGCGCTTAACTGTTTTTACCAGCTAAAACTATTTAAGTAGATACATTCCATCAGTTTACGTTGACAATGAAAATGTACGCTCAGTTGTAGGGATGCACCGATACCGAATCAGATATCGGGCCGATACTGACTCAAATAGCTGGATCAGGTATTGGTGACAACGGGGCCGATCTATTCAATTCTATGTAATACTATATACATTGTATAGTGGAATTTTAATTCCTGTTTAAGTTTTGACCAATTTGTTGCTGCATTAAAAAGGTTTACACTTGAATTGTAATTCCTGTTAATTTTGAAGATTTTTTTTTACATTACGTTGCGTTTTTTTATGTTATGTTTTTAAGTTGCTGGTGTACGATTTATTATTTTAATTATAGCTAAATAACATTTCAGTAAATGTATATCTATGTATTTATTTGTTACATTTTGTTTTACAAAGTTAGGGAAGCCTGTTGTCCTACACATGAAAGAATGATTCCACACAGTGAGGCATACAGCTTATTAATTAATCACCGGTATCGGATCGGTACTCGGTATCAGCTGATACCTAAAGCCGAGGTATCACTTTCGGCACCCAAAAAAGTCGGATCGGTGCATCCCTACTCAGTTGTCAGTCTAATACAGTAAATACAAAAAGTCTGCATTAAATCCTGCCTTCGTGAAAGTTTTAATTTTCAGTTTTGAAACTATTTTAAACTATTTTGATTAAACTTTATGATCATTTTGGAGGCTGCAATTTGTCTTGCCGCTAAACTGTATGTGTTTTAGTGAAAGGTGTTTCTGATATGAAGTGTACACAGTGAGCTTCCTCCGGGTCGGAGAAGTGAAGCCAATGCTGAAGTGCCTTAAACTTGCATTCTCTCTAACAGCCAGCAGGGGGCGACTCCTCTGGCTGCAAAAAGAAGTCCGATTGTATAGAAGTCAATGAGAAAATGAGCTTCTACTTCTCACTTGATTTATTACCTCAGTAAACATTGTAAACATGAGTTTATGGTCTCAATCGCTAGTTTCAAGTCTTCTTCAATACAGCATGATGTTCATTTAGTAAATTATGGTCCCATTTAGAGTCAGATAGACCATAAAGCAGGGGATGCTTTAGGGCGGGGCTACCTTGTGATTGACAGGTCGCTACCACGGCGCTGTCCGGTCTGGGAGTTTTCCGTGTTTTCGTCTTACAACTTTAACCCTTTCAGTGTGTTTTCAGTTCATGAAAGTTAATTGTAACATTTTTGGTTGCCTGAAAATGTCTTATTCAGCGTTCGGTTGTGCTTAGCTCCTCCCTAAATATCTAACAAACAGACAACTGAGTGCAGAGCAAAACGTAGAAATCAAATAGTCCTCCTGACTTCTAATAGTTTGTCCTAACTTCAGCTAGAAGTAAGTCGACTTCAAATTAAACTAGCCTTCGCCTGTTTTGACCTCCTCTAAACTATTTTAAAGAACCTTTAATAAAACCTCTTTCTCTGTCTAACATTTGAAAGTTGCTTTGCTTTAATATCCAGCTTCTGTTCTTGTGGATGCTCATTTCCAACGCTGCTGAATCTAGTTCTGATGGTTTTAAAGTCTCAAAATATGTGCTGATTTTAGTACCTTTTTTAAACTATCAGGGAGCCACCACTCTCGAGTAAAACTCTCATCGTTGTTAACATACACAAGTATAAACCTAATAGTGACTCAATGCAATAAGGGTGTGTTTGAACGAGGCTTTAGGCCAGACTCTGACTCAGAGTCAGGAGCGTTTTATAGTCCAAACTTCTGTTGACTGGCATTATATGTTTGTCATGGAAACCAACCGATTGTTATACTTTCCAAACTGACATTGTCCCTTTTCTATCTCCTTTTTCTCTTCTCACACAGTCAAAGCTACAATGCCAATATGGGTGGTGCTCTTATCAAGAATTATCATGAAGGAGAAGCAAACCACAAAGGTGAGTAGGTTGGACGAAGCAAACACGGCACAAGGCCGGCTCTGTTTCTCCGTGTTTGAGTGTGAGCGGTGGTGATGTGGCACAGTTCTGCAGCTCATGTTACGGCCGTCTGCAGGAGCTTTTGTGCCTGAAGTCGATCAGATGTTCTGAGGTCCGGGAGGGAAACTAACTTTTTATTTCCACCAGCTGGCCACGTTCACCTGTTAAATCCCCGAACTCTCTCTCCCTACTTTTCATATTACAGGAGCCAGCTGGCTTTCTGTTGATGCATGTCTTTTGAAAGGCTGCTTTATTTCATGTCAAGTATTTTGGTATGCAGTGGAGGAAGAGTAATATGAGAACTAGATTTTCTGGCTCAGAGAGGTGGAATTTAGTTTTTTGAGGACATGACAACTCAC
The DNA here is from genome assembly GCA_916701645.2 of Sebastolobus alascanus. Classification (NCBI taxonomy): domain Eukaryota; kingdom Metazoa; phylum Chordata; class Actinopteri; order Perciformes; family Sebastidae; genus Sebastolobus; species Sebastolobus alascanus. The sequence goes on along the minus strand of CAKAOJ020000015.1, from coordinate 574,353 downwards.
CTGTAATGTGCACACACTCTTTGTTTGATTTGTTTGATCTCTAAAGCCATCCTCACTGGACAAAAAACAAACTACTAACATCTGGCTTTTGTCTTCAGTGGGAAAAGTTACAATCGGCATTCATTACCGGAACAAATAGCTCTGCAGTAGTGACGGTATTTATCGGCTCCAGCTTCGATCGGCAGCGATGGAAACACGACACCCGCGTGGACAAGCTAATTATGTGACGAGTGTTGAAGTGGATATATATATAATAGATAAAATCAACAGAGATTTGGACAATTATTCTAATTTATTAATGTACAAAACATATAATGAATATGCTCTCCTCAAAGCCACCAGACTCCAGTCAGAGAAACAGTCATTTTACATCGCTGATCGTCGTAAAACGTACTTCATTCAAACTCAACAGAAACAAAATCAAACTCATCAAAGCCGTCTTTGTTATTCTTTCCACTGTTCCAACAATCACCAACTCTGGTTGGAGAATTTGAAAGAGAGACTGAATAAGTAACAGATAATAAAAAAAAAATAATGAAGTAACTACCGTAACATTTTCACTGTACTAACCGTGCTTCCAGCCATGATGTCGAACATGACACACCAGAAAACAAAACCAAACCGCCATGTTTCATCAGTAGCACAGAACCGAGCCCGCAGGAAGAGCGCCCGGAGTGGCCAAACGGTGATACTACAACTTCTGTGTCCGTCACGTGATGCCATTTGGCCCAGAAAGACTTTTTCCCATATACTTACATTGGAAAAGAGACGTCTGTAACTCAGCGGATCATTTTTTGAGAATACAGAAACACTTGAATAGCCCTTATTTAAATCATTAGGTTGTACAAGTTGTGAAATGCACTAATAGCCGAATCCAGAGTTATTTTCCTTCCTCTGATCATGTGAATGAGAAAATAATTTTCAGTCGATTGACGAGTTGATTAATGGACGAATCGTAGTCTAAATTAGCTTCGAAACGCCTCCTTCCTTAGATATTATACAAACACCATAGAGCGCTGTACAAAATACTGTATTATAGGGAACCATTAAGAGGAAACTACGGTGTGTTATCTGCATGCACGGCTGTGTTCAGTTGTCAAACTGTTCAATCGTTTGGCTGATAACATCTTAGTGGTGTTTTGTATGCAGCTGTATTGTCTAAGACAAATAAGATCTCAAGGAAAAAAAAGAGAAATAATCTCAATATCTGCCTCTACCTGACTGATTGCTGCTGGATTAGGGCAAAACTCACAACATCTCTGGAATACAGTTTGATTTTCCATCCTGATGGCGGAACATTTTACAGTCTAGGTTTGTGAATAAGGAGAGTCTAACGTCTGCTCGTCATGTTTACCTTACAGTCGACAGTTCAGTATCCAGACGGGCTCGGTCCACAGGCGGACGGGGAACGTAGGTGTTGATGACGTGTTACTGTGTGTACAGATCTTGTTTGAGGAGCAGCCTTTTTCTATCATTCAGTAAACTGACGACTCCTGCCTAAGTGACATATTTTATGGATATTTCATATTATATTCAGTGCATAACAATACAGAACAGCTGCACAATTAACCCAAGTAGTGAACGCAATAATCGCAAGAAGTTTGTGCTAAACGAACGTTTTGGATGAATTTTGAGCAGATTATTTCCCGTGAATATTGCATCAGGGATGAGTTTTCCTGTTATTTTTAGGAACTTTTAATACAATTCTCTGTATTATGTATTTCTTTTAACAATCATTCATACTTAATTGACAATTTCAGTGTTTTTCGTCTCCCTGGCGCTTGGCCATTGTTCTATTAGGTTTGTTGTAATTGTGTACTTTTCTAATGCAGGACTAGGCTGTTTAGCAGAAAGGGAAAGCTCTGTGAATATACAGTAGCTCGTGTTCAGGTGCCGTGCCTTTATCCTGTGAGAGTTTATACAGTTTATATCTTAAATAACAATCCAAACTTTAGAAAATAACAATTTCATTTAGTGTTATGCACAGAAATTAATGAAATGCAGAGATATAAGCTAACTATATATATATATATATATATATATATATATAACCTATTAACCTTACTCCCCTTAAAATCCAGAAAGCCTTGCAGGCAGATCGGATCCCCCAGGTTGGGAACCAGTGAGTTAGAACATCTAAAAGAAGTACTTTATCAAAATAATTCAACTCAGTTTAGTGTTAATACTCAAAAGACTTTCAAACATCATAGACTGTACAAAATATACTCAGTGGCCACTTAATTAATACCTGCATAACAGTGTAAAAAAAAACAAGCATCTTAAAAAGCAGTAGACCGGTTGTATCGGATTGCATTAGATACAAGTGTACCTAATAAAGTGGACACTAGATCTTCCAAGAACTGAGTAAATATGACTAAACAGCACAATGCGCATGCGTTGGTAATATGCTCTCCAACTTTCCTTTAGAGTGCAGAAAGCCTTCAGGATGAATTTCCAAAAGAAGTGGTGCAACCTGAAGTGGGACAGGAATCTAGGCCTCGGCCAAAATAGACGACGAGGCCTCGCTTAATGTTCAGGCTTACAAAAGAGAGAACCAGCCCCGTTACAATAATGTGCTGGTGTTAAAAGTACTTATAGGATATATCAGCATGTTCTGTGTGTTAGCGAAAGATCATTTTGTGTTTGTTTGTTTAACAAGTTGTTACCCGGAGCTGCTCCGTAGTGCATCCTGTTAAATGTTTAATCATCAACCAACGTATTAAGAGAGCTGGCTTTAAGGCACAGTCTGCAGGTTCTGGTGGCGTAGAGCCAGTAGAGAGAGGAGAGACTATTTCTGGCTAAAACAAGTTCCCAACCAGTTGACTTTTCTTTTAAAGCCTCTTCTAACTAAAAAAACAAGGGAAAATACTTTTTTTTCTAAAGACAAGACAATAGTTGCATAATAATTTAATGACTGTTCGAAAATAGTGGCCTGTTGCCACATTTGTTGGGCAATATCAACAAAGATAATTAAAAAAAAAAAAAAAAGTTATTCGATTGGCAGGCTAATAGAGTAGTAAAGTGTGTTTTTTGCATAGAAAATGTAAGGTAACATTTCCAACATTCCTCTAAAACTAAAATCCAAAGCACAGCCACATTTTAACCTCCTAAAGAAAAGTGTAAACCCAGAAGATATACGTTTATTACTACTGTTCTTTTACGACTGAGTTCCTCATTCTTGTTGCTTGTGTTTCTGTATTTTTTTTTTTTTTGCATGTATGAGACAAGTTCCTCGGTAAATAAAGCTGAGGGCAGCTGGATCTTTTGATGGCAGTAAACTGTCCAGTACTCGGTGCAGTTTTTACTCTGTGTGGTTGGTTTGAGGACGAGTGAGTGAGTGAGTGTGTGAGTGAGTGAGTGAGTGTGTGAGTGAGTGAGTGAGTGAGTGAGTGAGTGTGTGAGTGAGTGAGTGAGTGAGTGAGTGAGTGTGTGAGTGAGTGAGTGAGTGAGTGAGTGTGTGAGTGAGTGAGTGTGTGAGTGAGTGAGTGAGTGTGTGAGTGAGTGAGTGTGTGAGTGAGTGAGTGAGTGAGTGAGTGTGTGAGTGAGTGAGTGTGTGAGTGTGTGAGTGAGTGAGTGTGTGAGTGAGTGTGTGAGTGAGTGAGTGTGTGAGTGAGTGAGTGAGTGAGTGTGTGAGTGAGTGAGTGAGTGAGTGAGTGTGTGAGTGAGTGAGTGAGTGAGTGAGTGAGTGTGTGCGTGTGTGAGTGAGTGTGTGAGTGTGTGTGTGTGTGAGTGTGTGAGTGAGTGAGTGAGTGAGTGAGTGTGTGAGTGTGTGAGTGAGTGAGAGAGTGAGTGTGTGAGTGAGTGTGTGAGTGAGTGAGTGAGTGTGTGAGTGTGTGTGTGAGTGTGTGAGTGTGTGAGTGAGTGTGTGAGTGAGTGAGTGAGCGTGCGAGCGAGCGTGCGAGCGTGCGAGCGAGCGTGCGAGCGAGCGTGCGTGCGAGCGAGCGAGCGGGTGAGTGAGGAGTGAGAGAGTGAGAGTGTGAGTGAGTGAGAGAGTGAGAGAGTGAGAGTGTGAGTGTGTGAGTGAGTGAGAGAGTGAGTGAGTGTGTGTGTGTGTGAGTGTGTGAGAGTGAGAGAGTGAGTGTGTGAGTGAGTGAGAGAGTGAGTGAGTGAGTGAGTGTGTGAGTGAGTGAGTGTGTGAGTGAGTGAGTGAGTGTGTGAGTGAGTGAGTGTGTGAGTGAGTGTGTGAGTGAGTGAGTGAGTGAGTGAGTGAGTGAGTGAGTGAGTGTGTGAGTGAGTGAGTGAGTGTGTGAGTGAGTGAGTGAGTGAGTGAGTGAGTGTGTGAGTGAGTGAGTGAGTGAGTGAGTGAGTGAGTGTGTGAGTGAGTGAGTGTGTGAGTGAGAGAGTGAGTGTGTGAGTGAGTGAGTGAGTGTGTGAGTGAGTGTGTGAGTGAGTGAGTGAGTGAGTGAGTGAGTGAGTGAGTGTGTGAGTGAGTGTGTGAGTGAGTGAGTGAGTGAGTGAGTGAGTGTGTGGGCGCACAAGTAGGTTTCATAACAACTGCACGTCTCTGTCATTTCTCACGAGCCAACATTTCCAACATGCAAATAGATCTGGCTGTAGATGTTTCTGCTGGTTTCAGCCCATGAGGTGTGTTCGGTCTCAGATAGAAGGCTTAACAGTCCAGCTGCAGGAGCTGCAGGAGTGGAAATGTTGTCTCATTATCTTAAAATGTATTTGAATAGACTGGTGTTCCTGCAGTACTTTGTGCAGAAGTTTTATAAACGTATATCTTCTGGGTTTACACTTTTCTTTAGGAGGTTAAAATGTGGCTGTGCTTTGGATTTTAGTTTTAGAGGAATGTTGGAAATGTTACCTTACATTTTCTATGCAAAAAACACACTTTACTACTCTATTAGCCTGCCAATCGCATAACTTTTTTTTTTTTTTTATTATTATCTTTGTTGATATTGCCCAACAAATGTGGCAACGGGCCGCTATTTTCGAACAGTCATTAAATTATTATGCAACTATTGTCTTGTCTTTAGAAAAAAAAGTATTTTCCCTTGTTTTTTACAGTCGCAGGTGCCGCCTAGTAGTAACGTTACCACCAGGCAGCGGTAAAACGTGTGTGGCACGTTCAGTTTGGCTCTTCCCCATCGGCGCAGGAGATGTGTTCGAGCGGCGCAGCATCGTAAAAAATCACTTCATTTAAACTCAACTGAAACAAAATAAAACTCACAAATAGCACCTTGGTTAGTCTTTCCATTGTTCCAGCACTTTAGCCGAAACAAGTCCTTTATTCGTGGAGTTAGATTTGAAAATGTGCCGACTCTACACACCGATCTTCCCCCACTGTCCGCTCTCGCGGAGAAAACCCACGCTAACACGGGGAGAACATGCAAACTCCACACAGATGGGCCCAAAGCCGGATTCGAACCTGCGGTCCTCTTGCTGCGTGGCGACAGAAGAATAGTTCCCAGTGATTACGTAAGGGATAATGTACAGCTAGCGGGTCATTGTAGTGAAAGAATCCCCTTCAGGGCGATGCAGCATCGCCCTGAAGGGGATTCTTTCACTACAATGACCCGCTAGCTGTACATTATCCCGCTTATTACACGGCTACTTACTGAAGAAATCTATATTTTGACGCAAAAACGGTCCGCCAGAGTCCGACATCAGAGCTGCGCCCATAGCAACGGTCTGTTCTACATAGCAACGGCCTGCTATACAGAAATAACAGACCGCAGAACGCCGTGATTGACCAATCAGAATCGAGTACTCAACACAGCCGTGTAATAACAAACAGTATTTTTGCTTGAAATGCCCATCCCTAATTTTTTTTTCATTTTAGTAGGGATGCAACTGATAACTAACTTACTTTCATTATCGATTTATCTGCAGATTATTTGTCTTTATTAATTGTTTGGTCTCTAAAATTGGATTGGAGTTTATCGGGAAACACTCCCAAATGATATTTTGATATTTAAATGTAACTGGATATAAACTGGTAAAGTGTTTCTGCTGACTCTGCCTCCCGTCTCTGTTCGGTCCCCGTCTCAGGTGTACGTATCGCTCATCCCGATCATCGGAGGAGTTCTGCTGGCCACGGCCACGGAGCTGTCCTTCGATGTTTTAGGACTCATCAGCGCTCTGGCTGCCACGCTCTGCTTCTCTCTGCAGAACATCTTCTCCAAAAAGGTAAGTCACTCTCAGGCTGGTATGTGCCACATGATGATGTGGGGGGGGGGGGGTAATTGAAAAATATTACTACTGGGTGGTTTGATGTGAAACGCCTGAAACTGACATCCTGGTTTGCGGAGTTGTGTCTGTGTATAAAAAATACCGTCGAAAAAGAGAAGTGGTTCTGTGTTGAAAAAATGCGGAGGAACTGGATTTCACAAGTGACCTCTAACTTGAGTCACAGAAGTGTGTTTTTCTTTCAACTATGACATTAGGTACCCGGTTCTTGCCGTCATGATTAATTATGGGTGTTGGTTCGGTGAACTAGTGTAGCTTAGATACCTTTTAAACATTACTAAAGTTGTATTGTTAAATACGGTTTTACAAACGAAGAATAATGGAGAAGTCGGTAGGGGCGTAAAGAAAATATCGAGAACATTGCAATGTTATGTTATGATACTGTATTGATAATTAATCAATAGTTTACATGCAAAGATGAACTCAGTCAATCATTTATTTCCTTGACAAAGAGATGCTCCCTCTCAAAGTAGTGCTGTGATGTTGGATGTTACAGGAACTGTGATAAATGCAGATCCCACTGTTGTGATTGCTAAAATTGCATACAAAAATAACAGTTTTCCTAAAATTAGATTTAAAAAAAATCACAACATATCGCCTTGCTAACAGTGTCACAATATATCCACATTGAATCGTAACCGCTGTATCGTAATACGTATCGTAGCGCCAGATTCTTGCCAATACGCACTCCTATAAAGGACCCTATAAATCAGTCGACACACAAAGGAGGGAAAGGACTGGAGGGAGATTCCTTCCTCTAAATGCTAAATTACTGAATGCTGCATTTTACTGACCCCTGTAAAAATCTCCCTATCTACCTGTGACTCCGTTTAAACTCAACGATCATCTTCTCTTGTTAACATCAAAGTGAAATAGTAAAAATTGGAACAATAAAAAATCAAAATATTTCCATCCCTGTCTGACACTTTTTGTCACGCTGGTGATCATATCCACATCTTCGCTGAGATTTTCTGAGCCCGACCGTCATTTGGTACGAGCCCAGCTTTTGGCAGCGATTGCAACTCTACAACAAAGTGATCGGATGAAATGTTAGGACAACATGGCCCAGATTTAAAATATCTTGGCTCGTATTGAACAGACTTTTTCAGGTTTACGGTGATGGATTGTGTCTGTTTTAAAGAGGCAGGTGGAGTGGACTCCGAGTTCAGAGTGGACAATAGAAAGTATCGTAACAATGAAAGACCCACGACTTTACATCACAGTTGTGACTTATTTATTTTTTCTTAATTGATCTTTTTTTTTGTTGCCCTTTTTTAAAGGTGTTGCGCGACACAAGTATCCACCACTTGAGGCTGCTCAACATCCTGGGCTTTAATGCAGTGATCTTCATGCTGCCCACCTGGGTGCTGGTGGATCTCTCCGTGTTTCTGGTGAACGGAGACCTGGTGAGTAGCATTAGCGGCTCTTTAATGACGTGGTTTAATGGTTTGGTGTTCAGCAGCATCATCTGGCTTGTTTTACGCTCCTGACCGCACTGCTCTCCTTACAGACGGACTTCACAGGATGGACGGGAACCTTCGTCCTCCTGCTCATCAGCGGCTTCTGCAACTTCGCTCAGAACGTCATCGCCTTCAGCGTGCTGAACATCGTCAGCCCGCTCAGCTACGCCGTCGCCAACGCCACCAAGAGGATCATGGTCATTAGCATATCACTGCTAATGCTGCGCAACCCGGTCACCCTCACAAACGTGATGGGAATGATGACGGCCATCGTCGGGGTCTTCCTCTACAACAAGGTGAGTCGACCCGACCGCTCGGATGGAGGAAGGAAAGAGGAGAAGCGGAAGTTCAGGAGAAAAGAATTCATCTTCTGTCATTCCTTTTCATTTCAAACTCTTCATCAGCCAGTAGGGCTGCAACTAACCATTATTTTCACTGTCGATTATTTTCTCGATTAATCGAATAGTCGTATGCTCTATAAAATGTCCGAAAATGGTGAAAAATGTGGATCAGTGTTTCCCAAAGTCCAAGACGACGTCCTCAAATGTCTTGTTTTGTCCACAACTCAAAGATATTCAGTTTACTGTCATAAAGGAGTAAAGAAACCAGAAAAGATTCACATTTAAGAAGCTGTAATCAGAGAATTTAGCCTTTATTCCTTAAAAAATGACTCAAACTTATTAATTAATTATCAAAATAGTTGGAGATTAATTTAATAGTTGACAACTAATTGATTAATCGTTGCAGCTCTAGTCATCCATCTACACCGGTGCTGATGTACATATGAGAAGCTAATATCAGCAGACAATATTGGTCCAATGTATGGAAGTTTCCGAACACTAAGTCCTCCTGCAGTTTACGGTTATTCTTTAAAAGAAAGTGCTGCCTTGGCCTTATTTTGTGGTAATAAATTTAATAAACCAGTTTGCATAATAATGCATTCTTTTCCATAGCAACCAGCCGCCACTATGTGCTCTTTATATTCTGTCTATAGTCTATTATATGCTCTGCCAGCACTTTGCTCCATGTACAGTTGTTCTCTCCTGAACTGCAGACTGCTCGGTGCCTAAAAGCAGCTCGGCATATCCGTCACTCTCCGTCCAACTCGTGGCTGTTTGCCATCGACTGAAATGTAAAATGCACACTTTATTTCTCCTCTTGGAGAAACGTGACTCACTCAAAGTATTTCGGATCCGTGGGCAGCCGCGGTGCAGTGCCGGGGAAACAACACCACAGGACACCCAGTCATTTAAAACCCATTTCCCTTCTCCTCTGCCAACAGGCAAAGTACGACGATAACAAGGAGAAGAAGCTGCTGCCGAGCACCAAGCAGGACGCGATGACCTTCGACAACCCGGCGCTGGAGAAGATCCAGGCCAACGGGTCAGTGCCTTTCTCCCACGGCCCGGAGCAGCAGCACAACTGGAACAACGTGCTGACCGACCACTTCCAGTACAGCCGGCAGGCTTACACGACAAACAACAGCAGCACCCACCAGTACGTGGTGTAAAGAGGAGTCGCTCAGAGACTTTACTGTGTAGCTGCTCTCCCAGCAGCGGGACGCAGAACCGATCCAAACACCAGACTGAAGGCAAGTGCTGTTGGTTCTGGAGAGGAAGAATGAGACGGCCAGCTCCCCCCCCCCCCCCGTCTAAACTCAACTTTCTGACGTGTTTATTTATTAGTTTGGTACCGACTGTATGGCATGGAAACAAAACTTAAACACCTGTTGTCAGACATTGCGGTGCCGGATTCACAGAAATGTGCCACAGCAGGTGGACACAGAAAAAGGTAGTTGATGAATGATTTGCACCTTACTGTCTGGAAATGTCTGAGTTTTGTTTTCACAACCAGCCATAATTCGTTTTGGGTTAGATTTTGTTCACTTTCAGAGGAAAGGATGCCAGCTGTAATTATTCAATGTGAACGCTAACTTGCACCGAAACAACAGTCATGTTACATTTTTTAGAACAAAAAACAACAAAATCCCAGAAGACGGCCTCAGTATTTTTTTTTTTTTTAGGCATTTCATATGTAGGGGTATAATTTTTCTTCATGAGGCGCCAGTAATGATGTGAGGAGAAACAATCTGTTTCCACTCTGAGGAAGCTTGATGGCAGACGGGACTTGTTTGGAGGATTTTAGGCGACGCTCACCTAAAGATTTGACCTGGAGATACGATCCTCTCACTCTTCTCTATCGGGCGAAAATTTCAATTAATTTATGACTAAACTCCTGCAAAACGAGCGACAATTCCCATCAGCCTCAGCTGTGCTTTGTGAGCATTAGCATGGTATCAGTAGCATTTAGACTCACTTTCCAACGTGGTTCAAAATTACACGTGCCTGATGAAGAAAAATGCCCAAATTTTGAAATGAAATTAAAAAAAATCCATTCATTGCGTCTGCGAGAAGCTGATGCTCGTGAACAGTAAAGATTCGGTCACACTTGTTAACCGCAAGTGTTTTTCAACTGCCACTGTCAAACGCACACAGAAAGCCTCCATGTCTTTGAACTGAGATAAACCTTCAGAGTGAGACCGGTTCCTCCCACAGATCTGTCCTTCTCCCCGAGATAACACATAAGTCCACCTTATGTTATCATGGAGCATACATGTAAAAAGTTCAAAATTAGATTTACCAAACCAAACTGTAAGGATGCACATGTTCATCTCTCTTAGAGAGTCTAACCATGTCAAATGTAGTAGAGATTCATTATGTTGCTGTCACAGTTTGGAGTTGAAGAATCGATTTAAAACAATGCGTAGCTTGTTTTTTTAATTGGTATTTATTGATCTGCAAAGCTTCTCAGGCAGAGTGAGATTTTCTCCTCTGTCAGGCCATTTTTTTTTTTTTTTTTTATTGTCCAGCCTGAACCAAAGCTGCTCTGTCGTGTTTATGTTGTTTTTTTTTTAAACAGAGGCCCGGTTCCAGTTTGCACATCATGAAACAACTAAATGTGTTACGCAGATTGTGACCGTCTGTCTGTCAAGTGACTTTAAAGTCCTGGTGTTTTCATTTTAAAGCATTTTGTAACGTTGGCGTCAGACGGCCACAGATTGATAATGAGACATCGTGCATGAAATCACAAGTTTGGTTTGTGCAATTAAAGATTCAACTGTTATTTCAGGTGGACGAGAGGTTTGATTATCATTATCCATTACACTGTTAACTAATGATCATTTATTAACGAAAAGCCTTTTTTTACTGCTTGAAGAACTATTTAATTTAGGAAACATCAGTCACTTGCTTTTCTCCTTGCAGGATCTCTGATGCACGCTCAGCATCTCACTGCAGCAATATAACATTTTATATTATTTTCTTTTGTGATTCAAATGTCTCGGCATCGGAAATCAACGCTGTGTTTCTGCTCATTTATTTTGTAGGGACAACGCACGTTGATTGAATTTTTGTAAAAGTGCCAGTTGTAGCCTGTGAGCTTGTTTTTCCAGCTGTAGATGTGGGTAAGGGGGGGGGGCAGTGCGGTTATATTCTAATAATATGGCCTTTTTTTGGTGTACTGTGTTTGTCTTTGACAAATTTAAAACACTGTCACAGTATTTAGTCTGGAGGAAAAAGGGTCGCTGCGCTCCGGGCTTCCCAGAGACAAACTAGTATCAATAATTGTCCTTTTTTTAATTTATAGAGAAAACTAGCTCTTAGTGCTGACATAGTTTGTAGGATCCTGGGAACCAGGAGCTGCTCAGTTTTTCTCCAGCAGGGAGGGAAATCCCCTCCGCCTGTTTTAAAGAAAGATATAAAGCTGAATGTTTTACACTGATTGAGAAAACACCTGTATGTTGTCATGTTTCAACAGCCCTGGAATAATTACTACCTTATTCAAATGTCTATTTTTGGTTTTGTTAAGACCGTTGCTGTTTGTATATTGACTGTCGTACACTTTGAGGCTGTGCTTTGTGCTGTTGGACTGTGTTAAACTGATGCAGAAGTATCAGAAAGTACAAACAGCAGCCTCAAAACTGACAAAGGGTCGAATCAAAACCTCTGAGACCAGCATTGATTAAAATGATACATTTCATAAAGGTAGCATTTATCTACTGGGATGTTTTTTTGTTTTCTGTCATGAAAACCTTCTTTACCAACATTTCCATTGATTGAAATTACTGTGTAACATGAAAGTGTTAAAGCTCATAACGGCGAAACAGCAGAGCATTAACATCCTCTTGTGGACGGCCAACACGTTCTCATCCCAACTCGTCACACGGCCGACGCTTCGTCCGACCCCTCGGCGTCACTTTTCGCTCGCAGTAAACACGCGCTTAATGTTGTAAATGAAACAAAAACATTTGCTGGGGATTAGGCAACAAAATCACTCGGTTAGGTTTAGGAAAAAACAACATGATTGCCCTAAAATTACTACGTTTTTACAGTGAAAATGTGACTTGAACGAACAGATGATTGTAACGTGAGACACGGGACACGAACAGCGGTCTCCTGGATGAAAGCCCTGTGTTTGTTGGACCCACCCAACTCCGTCTCTTTCGCTCTTTAAACTACGTCGCCGCACTTTCTCTGAGCGTTTACTCGGTATTGAACGCCAACGGCCCGGACAAAGCGTCAGTATTTGACGCCCTGGGAATGAGAACGGGCCGGGATGGCTCTGTGATTGTTTGGTTTTACAGCCGCTCATATCTAGTTTAGTTAAATGTTAAATGCTCTCATCAGCTCCCTTCAACACGCCGTTTAAAGCGCCGTCTCAACAGCAGACCGATTTACTGAGTGGCGGCAGAACAAAGTGGAGCATTTAACAGCTAAAGCAGCAGATCTTTATACGGAGTCGGCGTAGACCAAAACAGAGCTTGAAGAAGAGTGGATGTCATACGTCAGGTGGCCAGAAACATATAGGTTTATTTCACTAGTTTTCACTAGTTTATTTCATCCTAGTTTCTACTACTGTTATATGAAGATGCAGATGTCTGGAAATACTTCTTTGAGTACCTGTCCACATATGTTACTAAACACCGAGCAACCACGACTTCAACTCGAAATCACATACAGCATATTTACAGAACATTTTTCCAGCAGCTTTGTTCTCGATGTTTTGTCTACAGCAGGTTTGATCCTTCACAACTTACAAAGCTTGTTGTTACAACTATTTTTGTAAATGTCAGAGGGAAGTCGGTTCCCTTTTTTTAATCATCACAAATGCTTTTTAAAACAATCAAAATTAGCTGGCAAATGACATATTTCAATAGGGACACTTCTGTTGCATATCAGATTGGTACAGTAAATCAGGTGAAATGTGACATATAGTTCATCCCTACATGATTAGAAACATCCAAACAAAACTATTGAACAAAGAAGGGACACAATCCTGTCCTAGTTTAAGAATGTATAATGTTCACATGTAGGCGAACCTGCAGAGAGGAATGACGGTAAAAGTCCCATTTGAAGCGCTTGTGGTTGATCTCACTGCTGCAGCTGATGTGTTTTAGACTCTTCATGTTGTTTCTTCCTCATGTCGCCAAAAGCAGTGTGCAATAAGTCCGACCTTTTTCATGCTGACGCACCGCAGGATGGCCTCGTTTGCAGGTGGGCAAGATGTTCAAATTCATAAACTACTAACATGTAGCGCACGTTGTAGTGTATGAATTTTCTTTATCTTTCATTTGAGTTTTTCCGTGTCATGCTGGCTGTTTTGTTTCTGTACAGCGAGCTAACTGGGAGATAATTAGGATGTTGGCTCTCTCCTGTAAAGCTTTTAACTGGGATGTAAATGTTCATGAATGGAGAAAGGGGAGCTTACTTTGTAAAACTTGTATAATTATTATTTTTGTGCGTCTGCGATGGATCTCGAGGCAGACTTTTTACTTAACCGATGTTTATAGATTTTTATTTATGGTGTCAAGGTACAAAAATGTACAGAGGTGCAGCTATGCACCGTCTTGTCTGCTTATGTTTAGTAAATGCTATTTTTAAATGTTGGGGGGGGGAATAAATGCATTATGAAATACTGAACACATTGAATATCTTTATTAATGTACAAGTATTTATACTTTATGCTTTTTATTAACCTTTGAATACAGAACAAATTGACGACTGAAGGAGTATTTTTAACCACACTTGAATGACAATCATTTGACATATTGAGCTAGCATCATGTTTTGTGTGTAATTTGTGGACAGCCTGTGGGTTTTAGGTTCAACAAACAAGAACAAATGTGCTCTCCTCTGCCTGGTATCGAGGAACTGAAGCCCTATGTCCCAGTTTAAACTGGTTCATCTCCAGTTAAAACATTTGAACTGTAACAACAGAGCAGGACGTGAAGGACATTAACATTAATTAATTAATTAACAGCGGTTTGTGTACATAGTCGTTGTACATCTTCAAAGCTCAAGACCAGATGTTTTTCTGAGCTAAAAGTGAATAATGGACTTAAACCTGTATTCATCAGTTTCCAGAAACCAGACTACTTGTTTTGGAGTTTTTCTGCCCTCTAGTGGCCAAAAATAATTTGATGCAGCATCCTTCGAGATTTCAGCTTCCTTCGAGATCAGAGCAGTGAGAAATGAATGTGAGCACTTTTTCAAGAGTTGTGAAGGATTTCATTCACACTCGATCATGTTTGTTTTACACGTAATCCTGAGTAAATAATATATCTCCTTGTTATTACAGTCTTTTATCAACAGAAGCTGTCAGTGCCGTGCATCTGTCCTTCAACTGTTCAGGGAAAGGAAGAAATCCGCAGAAGAAAGTCCTGCAGATGGAGCTCAGTCACCATCATCCTCTCACACATGATGGAACAGTTATCTGTATGTTGAAACATCCTGAACCGCACTCTTCCTACTGTGGGACATGCACAGGTAAGTTCAGCATCCATATGGCAGAAGTCAAATGAAAGGAGACCAAAAAAGTAGTCGATCGACAACTGAGAGTTTTTATGTTCTTCAACAGAAACCGAACCTGACCTGAAAAACTGGAGGCTGCTGACCCCACGTGCTCCGGGAAACAGGTAGAGAGTTGAATCTTTGCATTGCCATTGTCAAGGTCGTTGAGTTTAAATCAGTTATTAAAGGAATAGTGTGTAACATTTAGGGGGATCTATTGGCAGAAATGGAATATAAAATTAATTATGTTTTCTTTAGTGTATAATCACCTGAAAATAAGATTTTTCTTGTTTTTGTTAGCGTAGAATGAGCCGTGTCTCTCTCTCTCTCTCTCTCTCTCTCTGTCTCTCTCTCTCTGTCTCTCTCTCTCTCTCTCTCTCTCTCTCTCTCTGTCTCTCTCTCTCTCTCTCTCTCTCTCTGTCTCTCTCTCTCTCTCTCTCTCTCTCTCTCTCTCTCTCTCTCTCTCTCTCTCTCTCTCTCTCTCTCTCTCTCTCTCTCCGCTGTACAAACAGGGAGGCAGTTTGCAAAGGTTTAAGCTGGGCATGCACTGTATAATTTTATATATGTTGTTTTATGTTGCAAAGGTGATCAACATCAACTGAGATGACAGCAACATGAGTTCCATTCAAGACAAAAGACACCACGGCTCAAGCTAGGATCTTTAATACAAACATGAATTATTAACGTGTAGTCGGTGCTTCACCGAGCTCATATCAGTGTTTCAAATGTCTCTCCTGGAGCAAAACTAACTCCTTAGTTGTTTCACACAGTCTGTAACTGAGGGAGGATCCGAACCCACCTGTACACCACAAAACATTCTCTCTTCTATGATGTCCATGCACTGTTACTTCTGTTATGTGAATACATGACTTTCAGCACTGGATCTCCCAAGAGTCTCCGGTCAGTTTAACACAGCCTCCAGATGAAATGAGCTGTATACTATTCCTCCTGTAGCATCCAGCTGATGAATTCACATGAAGTGTAGGACCGACTGATGTGGTGCAGGGAGGAGTTGAGGGTGAGGTGATGAACTTTACATGGGCGTGATGAAGGAGTAAACCAGAGCAGCGGTTGTATGAGGAGAGGCTGGATGAAAATAAAGGCTCAGTCATGTCTTATTGTTGCACTTCAGTTGTAACATCCAAGTCACAGTTTTTTCTCATCTGTCCTGCGTGACTGCAGCGTACGTCTACTTCAGTTTAATAAATAATCCTGCAGGATCCCCGAGTGTCCTGTCCAGCTGAGACGTCCCAGTCTCTCCATCCCACTGAGCTCTGAGACAAATGTCTCCGCGTGGAGCTGAGAGAACAGCAAACATTCCTAGATGTGGAACTCATCTTCTGTCAGTTGAAAGTCTGACGGAGGCTCTCTGCGTCGCTCTGGGTGAACCTGGCGTTGGCCGGCAGCTGAGTCATGATGTTGGCGCTGCACATCAGCTGGGTGAACACGTGGCTGTCGCTCTTGACTTCAGAGTAGAACAGGTGCCTTTGTGTTGTAGGAGATGAGCTGCTGCGAGTGCTGCTGCCTCGCCTGGATAAACTGAGCAACCGGCGGAACAGAGACCTCCTGAGCAGGATGTAGATCCAGGGGTCGAGGATGGGGTTAACGGCGGCTATCCGGATGGCTGCCAGGTTCGCTTTGGGGTCATTTTTCAGCGTGAAGTTGGCAAACACACAGACCTGAAAGAGAAAAACAAGTTACTATAGCTTCATACTGTAAATAAGAGTTCAAAATGTCGGCAAATACATATTGGAATATGTCCTCTTTTTCGTTATATTTCAGGTTTCCCAACTCAAATCAAGGATATCATTCCTTAGTTTCTTATGAAAAGTGACTGGTGATTAAGACTAAACAGTTTCTATATGTGAACCCTTGTGGGAGGTTTAATATGTCTACGAATGAATTGTGTGCAGTTGAAAGATTTTGATTTTCCCTTCTTAAATTGTTTCATTTTAATACTTTTTGGAGGTCTGAAAGGGCAAAACCTCATTTAACGGGGGGGAAATGATTTTTGAGTTACTTGTACTTTATTTGACTTTTTGTTTATACTACTGTTCCTCTTCATTTATCTGACCAATGCAGTTAGGCTACTAGTTACTCTGCAGATTAAGATTTTGCTTACATCATCATTTTTCATAACAGATTAAACTACCCAGGACATAAAATTAAGTCCACCTGGACCAGCAACAACATTAAAATGCTGCTTACACAATAATGCATCAGTAATAATAACCCAACAGTCACTTTTATCAGTCAGACTTTTGTATTTTAAGTACATTTTTGCTGTTCTTCCACATGTTTTGAATGCATGAGTTTTACTTGTATTTTAGTACATTTAGTATTTTGGTAGATCCTTTAAGTAAAAGTACTAATACTACACTGTAAAAATACTCTGTTAGAAGTATAAATCCTGCTTTGAAAATGTTTCTTAAGTAAAAGTATGTTACTATAATCAGTAAAAGTACTCAATGCAGAAAAATGTCCCCTATGACGGTTATACTATTATATATTAGATCATTATATTATTAGTGCAAAGCAGGATTTTACTGTTTACTGTAGTTGGTTGAGGTGGCGCTCATTTTTAATTATATTGTATCGGGCTGCAACTAATGATGATCTGCTGATTATTTTCTCTATTAATCAATTGATTCTTGTAAAAATTAGTACAAACTTCAAAATTATTAAAATTATTAAAAGTAAAAGCAGAATCCTCACATTTGTGAAGCTGGAACCATGAAATGTTTTACCATGAAAAATGACTAAACCATTAATAATTGCAAATAAATGTTCTGCCAATCGACTAATTGTTTCGGCTGTACTTGTATAAACGACTGGGGAGTTTTATTTATAACGGAACATCATATTTTATAAGCTCTTCATATGTTTTGTTTTTTTGTGTAAAGTAACTAAAGCTGTCAAATAAATGTAGTGGAATAAAAAGTACAATATTTCCCTCTGAAATGTAGTGGAGTAGAAGTATAAAGTGGCATGAAAAGAAAAGACTCCAGTAAAATACAAGTACCTCAAATTTGTACTTAAGTAGGCTACAGTACTTGACTAAATGTACTTACAGTCTACCACTAATAATTAATTTATCATAATGCTAAGGCAGCAGTTAAACCTTAAGATATAATATAATAAGGATACATATATAATAATAATAATAATAATAATAGCTACATGTAAACTGTGTGTTTTCCCCTTTTGTTTAGAAGGAAAAGCTTCTCTGAGTTTTGCTGTTCCATACATTTGTATAGGCGAAGGGGATCATCGATCAATAACCAATTACTGCTTTCTCTTAATCCCACACTGACTCACCACTAACGGGGCCGAACAGGCCAGAACCACCGCGGAGGTCATCACCAGCACCGCGATCATCTGCGTCTCTGCAGCCGAGGACAGAGCGCTCCACCTCTCCCGGACGCTGGCCCGGTCGACGGGCCGGTGCCCGGTCCTCCGGCGCATCAGCAGCAGCGCTCCGCACACCGCCAGGTTCAGCACGATGGTGCCCAGGATGAGCAGCAGGCTCACGGCGCCGTACAGGCCGGAGTAGGTGGCCGCCACGGGGTTCTTTGTCCCCCATTCGATGAAGCACCAGGTGTGGGACGGCTGCAGATTGCTCTCCGACATGCCCATCATCGGGAGGCAGCAGAAGAAGATGTGACTGATGTAAATGAAGAACAGGAACTTTTGCGCAAAGCGTCGGTCCACCCCCCACCGCTCGTAGGTGTACGCGCAGCAGATCGCCAGGTAGCGCTCCGCTGCCATGGCGAAGATGATGCTCAGTCCTGTTAAGCCGAAAAACAGCAACAGAAAGGAGTGGAAGTTGCACACGCGTTGGTCCACCAGCACATCGGGGTACAGGTAGTCGGCTATGGTGATCGGACTGGCCAGGCAGGTGCCCAGAAGGTCCGTCACCGCCAGCCCGCACACCAGCGTGTAGAAAGCTGAACACTTCCTCTCCCGTCTTGATACCGAAAGGACGATTATTGCAATTAAATTCCCAATGGCGCCTCCAGCGAACATGAGAATCGGTACAGCGATTGCTGTCTCTTGACCCGTCCCGTTTACGGGATCAGATCCGTGCGTAAAGTTCGGGCTCTCCATCGCCAAATCCACCCACAGGCTGGTGTTGGTTAGCGGTATTCCCTTTGGTCTGTTGTGGATTTGGAGGTGCATTTCCCTTTTAACAGGAGATAAGGAGTCAGCAGGGTGACTTTCTCTGGTAGTCTCATCCCCTCTGCTTTCCAGTAATCCAGATGCAGCGTTGCGCACAGCTGTGCGCCAAGAGGCGGGCTGTATTTCATAAACTGAAACACCCAACAGTCTGATGGGATGGATGGATGCTCTGAGCGATACGCAAACAGGAAGATAGACGGGTTTTCTCAGAATCTCAGCTCTCGTCTGCCGATGGCGTCATCACAGCCATGCGTAATAGTTGTGGAAACCTGTAAAAAAGGTCAACTTGACTGGCTGGTGAGTAAAGATAGAGAGAGATGAGAGAGACAGAAGAAGACGCGTCAGCGGTCTTTTCCCACTCAGTGAGTCATATTTGGATGCAGAAACTGTAATAAAAGCAACACTTTGATCAACTTGTATCAGAAAGCTTTGATGAGACTCTTAAGATAATAATCAAGTTCAATCACAAAGAACAAAGTGAAATAGACACAAAATTGTTTCCAACGTGCTAAAAAGTTAAATGTGTTTTTTCACAGTTATGTTTGAACATTTCCAACTCTTTTTAAAGGGCCAGTTCACCTAAATTACAAATCCATAAATAATTAAACCTTTAATATACCCACACAGATGGTTTGGGGTTCTATTTGCTCAGGATTTGAGATGTTGTCTCTAAATGAATGGACTTCCCTTCTCATCCCAACTTGTTACATACTGGGGGCGCTGCTTATGCAAAAAGATGTTGCTGTTAAATGACTTTAAATTATTATTTTTTAATCTTTGAGCATTGAAAAAAGTGCTGAGCAAATGAAATGCATGGTTGGGTTGGGGGGGGAATTGCTCAAACACACTTCAATGGTGTAAATTGCTGCTGTCGAAGCCTCAGAAGTAGCTTTTTACTCACAGTAGTTTACATGCACATATCTTTCCTTCCTGCTGCTGACTTTGTGCTGTTGTGTGTCCGTTTTAAAGTGTTCGACCTGTTATTCTTCGCAGTGATGCACAAACTCAATTAAAGCTGCAAAATTCTCCAATAAATAAATATTTGTTTCAACCCCGGCAATAATTATATACAAACCAACAGCAGAGACTCAACAGGATTGTCATGTTAATATAGTATATATTTAAAATAGACAGACGTAGAAGAAGTACTCAGATCTTGTACTTAAAGTAGCAGTACCACAGTGTAGAAATACTAAGTAAATGTCCTGCATTAAAATATCTACTTAAGTAAAAGTACAAAAGTATTAGCATCAAAATATACTTAAAGTAGAATAGTACTCATTATGCATTATGCCCATTTCAGAATAATGTATATTATACTACGGGATTATAATTATTGATGCATTAACATGTAACATGTAATTTTAATGAATATTTGAACTATCAATGCCCGTCATGGGACTAGTTTTGGAAATTAGATTCTGCTATATATACATACAGTATATGTACAGTACATCGGACACTGCTTCTGCAACTGTCAATGTTTCTCTGTACTTGTCCCTTACAAATATACTCATAAATACATAAAATAAATAATGTGTTCATCACTTTAATGTTGCAGCTAGTGAAGGTGGGGTCAAGTTTAACTACTTTATATACTTTATCTGCTGTGAATTTCCCCCCGGGGATCAATAAAATCTCATCTTAAGCTATAATATTACATCATAATTTATTTCTTTTGTAATATTTTGTATTATATATCAGAATCTGCAAAGTAACTAAAGTTATCAAATACATGTAGTGGATTAAAAAATACAATATTTGCCTCTAAAATGTAGTGGAGTGGAAGTATAACGTTGCAGAAAATGGAAATAAAAGTAAAGTACAAGTACCTCAAAATTGTACTTAAGTACAGTACTTGAGTAAATGTATTTAGTTACTTTCCACCACTGAAAATAGACCTGTGACAAGCTAACTGTTCAGCCAATTTTAAGAAACACATCCATCAAATTGAGCATGCTCATTTGGAAGAAGTAAATCAAATCAAGATCTGAAGTCTTGAGCTCTAAGAGGTTTTCATTTTGTGGTGCAGATGTTTCTGCCCCTCACTGGGGAAATCACATAATCTGACGCAGAGGAATTTCTGTTACCAGAAGTGAGGCTCATATTTCCTAATAAATTCCGTTGTCTGTTGGATGTGGGACATTAATGAACTCACACCCCACATACTGCAATAAAGCCAGTGACGACTGCGGCTAAACGACATCAAAACAAACCAAAAAATGAGCTCTTTTTTATGTCTTCAACTGTGATGGAAACTATCTGACAAAGAATGCTACAAGTGGAAAAGCTTTATGAACTGACCAAAGGTTTGGTATCAGTGGAAAAGGCTGCAGAATATTTAAATAAACGCATAAATATATGTTTGGAATAATGTGTCCCAGCTCTGTCCCGAACAGAGATGACTGTAAATGGTTGTGAGGAACAACAGAGAGCTGATGGAGAACACAGACGGGACGTCAGTGCACTTAGCCTGCTCCGACTCTGCAGCCATCACATTCATTACATCGTGACTAATGTTTACAGTGAGGAGCAGCAGCGAGGGTCTCTGTCTGCCGCCGACCTTAAAAGACAAAGCACAACACCTCTCCGAGAGGTAAACCACCGCTGCTCATCCCTGCTGCAGACAAACGGGAGCTGGCAGACTCTAAAAACAACAAAGCACTTAAGTGATGCCAGCTCGGAAACTCCAACGCCGACTGGAATGTCCTCGAGGTCGCGGTGAATCATGGGACGTACCGGCCGTCTCTGCACGGTTTATAGTTTTCTCTAATGTCGTAAAGGTAATTCATTTATTGCGAATGCACTTAAAATGCCCAATCTCTGTCTGTGGTCTCTGCCGTTGGCTGGATCTGTAAAAGTGTACGTAGACTCTGACTAACATCTCACAATATACCCCTAAAAGGTCATTATAAAGGACGTATTTCTGTCTATACCTCTACACTCATCTTAACACATGAATCAGCACTTAAAGTCACACGCAAATGGAAAAGGGTCTTTTCCCCACTATTCTCATAACAATACATATAGCCTGTATATACTGTAACAATTTTAAGGCATACTTGCTGCTAAATACTTAATATTTCGTGGTTACTTCAGCAGATGGAAATACAGGTGTTAGTGTAGCCTATAGGCCCTACTGTATGTCAGAAAATACTGACGAATGCCCATCCCAATTTCCCAAAGACGCCCAAAGGCCATGGTCAGAATTCAGCAATATTTGTCTTGTTTTGGTTCACCAGCCCAATATTAGCTTAGCTGAACGTGTGTCAAGGTGGTTTAAAATTATATAAAACAAAGAAAAGCAGCAAATCCTCACTTGTGAGAGGTGTTTTGTTGATTGATAAATAGCATAAACAATTATTTTTAATGATTTTGAACTGTTTCATTATCAAAATTGTTGTCCATTAACGTCTTAAATCAGCAGCTTTGGAGCAAATATGATTAAAAAAAAGTTATTTTTATAAAACGGTCACTATGTCCTGACAGTAGTGCACAAGACAGGAAATCTGAAAAAAATCATGTACCTCTGTGTCCTCCGATGTCCTCCGGTGTCCTCCGGTGTCCTCCGGTGTCCTCCGGTGTCCTCTGATGTCCTCCGGTGCTCCTGATGGCATCTGCAAGATTTCACAGACCAGAGGAAAACAACCAATCAGAGCTGATCTTGAGCCTGCCGTCTCTGAGCAGCTGTCAATCACTCGCAAACTCCGACTAAACGGTCAAACTAGGCAGCGCTGATAAAATATGAATCAATATTCTGTTACTGTAATGCCTAATTCTCACCTCAAATGTTTCAGAAACATCTTGTAGTGTACTGTTTAGCTGTAAAATGAGAAAGTTTGTGACCCGGCAGCCATGTTGAGATCAGTTAAAGAAATACCAAGCACCGCCCACCAGCTGGAGCACAGCCAATAGGAACGCTCAATAGGAACGCTCTCTCTCTCTCAAATGACCTGTGATTGGTCAAAGTCTCCCATCACGGGCTAGATTATCTAAAGCCTGAAAACAGAGCCATGAGGAGGAGCAGAAGTCTAGTTTTCTCTCAGAACACTTGAATTACAATATGCTGAAAGGTTATTATGGAATTTTTGCCCAATGATGCCAAAAATATTCTGCCTACTGCAGGTTTAAAGGATAGCTTCGGAATTTTTTCAACCTGAACAATATTTTCCCATGTTTTTAACTGACTAATATGGACAACAATTTCTGAAAAGCACTGCAGATGGCAGCTGCTCGCAGGCTGCAGTGTAATCCTACCAGGGAAAGCTGGCACCGTCATTTACGTCCACTAAAAGTGCTTGTTTTTGCCACTTTTCACAGCAGGCATGTTGGCCTGTCAAAGCAGGAGAAGCACAGGTGTAAATAATCACATTAACGATGGCTCCGCTCCATTAAGTGTCACAACAAGCCATGTCAGTCAGCGAGCATGCACAACACCAGAGCTCAGCTAAATGGAATGCAGCCAATATTAAAGTTATTAATTCCACCTGTGCTTGTCCTGCTTTGGCAAGTCAACATGTCTGCTGTGAGAAGGGTCTATTGTTACGTCTCTGACAATGGTCGTGTCTAGAAGGTAACCCCCAAGTTGCGAAAAGTCTCGCCAGACTTTGCTGCCCATCGACTTATCCTAACCTTAAACATTCAAGGTCAATGCCTAACCTTAACCATATCGCAAGAGTTACTGAATTCTCGTGAAGTGACGTGTTGCTGGAAGACAACGGTGGAAACGTGAGTGCCAGCCGGGCAGAGTTTGTTGTGTTGGAGTACAGAAAGCCTTGTTTAGTGTTATCTAAAAGATTTTCAATGTCATGGCTGAATATTTAGATGATTTGGACAATGTGGAGACAATGTGGAGCTCTGGAGACTGGTGGTGTTCCTGTGCTGTGACCACAGAGGAAGATAGTGTAAAGAGTTGGACCTGTTGCTGCCTGATATTCAGATTTCACAACGAGACTTGGACACAATGACAAACAGACCGGATCAAGCGAAAGGTAAGAAAAACGCTTTATTTCTCTGTAGGGTCTTTTCCATAATGTTGTCAGACACTTATAAGAACAGTCTGAGCCTGTCGGTGGCAAAAACAACCACTTTTAGTGCACGTAATGTTACATTGACGCTGCAATTACAGCATGATCCCTCAATACTGGATCAATTTAAAAAAATGTTGTCCCTATTAGTCAGACACAGAAACATGGGAAAATAGGGTCCAAGTTGAAAAATAGCAAAGTTATTAATCAATGAATCGACTAATCGTTTCAGCGCTAACAGGCTAAAAGTTTTATTTGTGATTGTGAAAAGGCTTCATTTCTCCGTAGACCATCAACTGTGTGTGTTAAATCATTCACTTCAGCTGCTCCATAGCTTTAATCAATCTGTTTCGTAGTTATATAAATAACAACAACACAAGCTAGTTTAGTTTTTGTAATTTGTTTTTTGTCCCAAAGGATTCTGATCTCTTTAAAAGGGGTCAACCTCACTGTGGTGTGTATAATGTTTTATTGTTGATGTTGATATAAATCAGCTGCTGAATCAGTGATGGTGAAAACAGCTGTTGGTTATTAGATCACCTTCATGTTGTGGGAGGACAGAACTGTTCTTCAGTAAATCACATTCTGTTAAAGTTGGTGCACTCATAGGTTTGGATGTGTACCCATAGGTAAAGTGTGATGTCAGTTGTAGCTCTGCTTACCTGAGCAGGTGGAAGGTTCCAGTTAGGCTGAGATGGTCAAATAGAGGAGGTGGCATCTTTCTGTGAGGCTGCAGATTTCATATTTTTGATGAATTTCCTTTGGTCCACTTTAGCCCTTGTTTCAGTAATATTTTTTTAAATAACACCACCTTTTTGCACGGACTCTGGCCCACAGAACTGCTTCTTCAACATCCGGTTTAAAGTTCTCCTGTGTCGCTCAACATCCAGCGAAGGGACATAACATACAAGAGACTGATTGCACTAATACAAGGAATGCACACTCCATTATTAAATATAAAAAATGGAGACGAGACGTTTTGACATCTGTGTATTGTCTGTGTATTCTTTACAATACAGAAATCAAAAACCTTCAATTTCAGCAGATTAGTAAAGACAAATACAGACCCAATGCCAATGTCTTCCACTAATCCACTACACCTGTTACCCCATGGCTGTACAAAAGAATGAACTATAATCATATATATATATATATATATATATATATTATATATCATATTCCCCCTAGTGCTTCAAAACATGTAAAGAAAGCACATGTGACCACCTTTTAGACACAGTGGTGTTTGTATTAGTAAACTGACGACCCCTGACTAAGTGATATAGTTTATGGATATTTCATTATATATTCAATGCATAACAATAATTAACCCAAATAGGGAACGCAATAACGGCAGGAAGTTTGTGTAAAATGAGCAATTTGAATTATTTGAGATTAGATGAGTTTTCCTGTTATTTTTAGGAACTTTTAATAGAATTCTGTCTATATATATCTATATCTATATCTATAGATATAGATATATATATCTATCTATATATATATAGATAGATAGATATATTTATATTTATAAACAATCATTCATACTTAATAGCTTATTTTTTGACAAATTCAGTGTTTTCTTCTCTCTGACGCTTGTCCATTGTTCTATTAGCTCTTTGCTTGTTTAAACTGCATACTTTTCTAATTTTTAAGTTTATATCTTCAATAATAATCCAAACTTTAAAAATAACATTTAGTTTTCGTCACAGAGATGAATGAAATGTTAAGATAAAGGCCGACTGTATATTTTTTTTAAAAAGTCGTCTTACACCCCTTAAAATCAAAAAAGTCCTCCGACCCCCCCGTGAAGCTTTGGCGACCCCTAGTGGGGGTCGGGACCCTCAGGTTGGGAACCAGTGGCTTAACAAACAGTTGATCATTTGTCAAACAGCTCAGCGTTGTAATCCTCTTGTGTATTTTTTTGTTCTGTGTCGCAGTTTTCTCACTGATAAAATCCAAAGTAAGAAGTCTCGATGGATCTGAATATGATATAATATAATATCTGCATGATGAACCCGCGGCTGGTGTCAAGATGAGCTCCTGTTGTTTTTTAAAAGCACGAGGGAATCCAAAGTCAAGTGGGTCGGTCGATCGGGAGTTACATAAACAGAAGTTAGCCAGAAGTTACGGTCACTTAGAGAAAAATTAAACATCACAAAAAAGTCAATAAACTTCAGTGGATAAAGTTGAGTGATAAACAGAGATGAGGAGGAAGTCTATACAGGAAATCAAAAGGTTATCAGTTAGCTTAGCTAAACTTTCAGCAACATTAAAGAGCAACTTAACATTAGCTGGAAATGTTGATTTTGCTGACCTTACTAGAGTGATGTAGACGTCAGTACGCTATCACATCGCTGCGGAGGCGTCCTGTGAAATGCTGAGTCACTATTAGCTGATAATCAAACAGCAGCAGGTGGTGGATTCAGCTTTTTTACTTTTATTCTACTTTAACTTTGAAGTGTCGGCAGGAGACAGTAGGCCACGGTTTCCGTTTGGAGTTTTTCCACAATGTGAAATATGTGTTTATTAGTCTGTTTTGTGACAACAGACTAATGGGCAGTGAAACAGTGTTTTTCAGCATAAAGTGATGCTCAAAAGTTACTCTTTCATGACATGAGAGTGAATTTGGTAATATCAGGGCCCAACCCTGTCTCCTAGATATTATGTAAGGGATAATGTACAGCTAGAGGGTCATTGTAGTGAAAGAATCCCCTTCAGGGCGATGCAGCATCGCCCTGAAGGGGATTCTTTCACTACAATGACCCGCTAGCTGTACATTATCCCGCTTATTACACGGCTACTTACTGAAGAAATCAATATTTTGACGCAAAAACGGTCCGCCAGAGTCCGACATCAGAGCTGCGCCCATAGCAACGGTCTGTTCTACATAGCAACGGTCTGCTATACAGAAATAACAGACCGCAGAACGCCGTGATTGACCAATCAGAATCGAGTATTCAACACAGCTGTGTAATAAGTTTATATATTATTAAAATGTTTTCCCAGCGGCGTTGTGCTGACAGTTGTAATCAGTGCCTGGATTATCTTTACAAGCAATGTGTTTTTGAGTGAATGAAGCGCTACGTTTAGATGATGGGTCGTGGTGTTCACAGCAAAACTCCCATCTGTGGTTATGTTTAGAGGCAAGAAGAAGAAGAAGAAGAAGAAGAAAGGCACTTTATTGATCCCCGAGGGGAAATTCAATTTTTTCCCTCTTTTATTTTTACATAGTACACACAGGCCTGAAATACACACACACATGTACAAACAGGACCTATATACATGCATTGATGGACAGATGTCAGAGCGAGGGGGTTTGGTGCCTTGCTCAAGGGCACCTCAGCAGTGCCCAAGAGGCAAACTGGCACTTGAACCGGCGACCCTCCGGTTCCCAAGCCGAGTCCCTCTGGACTGAGCTACCGCCCCCCCCAACAAAAGCACTTTGGTTAGGAAAGATCATGGTTTTGGTTAAATGTTAATAAACACATTGTGTTTTGTGATTGAAGTCACTGCAGACTTTTTCTGTATTAAACCAAAACCACCATCTTTGCCAAACCTGAACCCAGAGCTGTAGTCCGGTTCACGCCGCGCGTTCAAGGCCGGACCGTTCTGCCGTTAAACCACCTCGCTGTTCTGTATAAAAGGAGATGGAAAACATGATACCATGAAACCTCCGGCCATGTGCAGAGGCATAAAAATAACTTTCTACAGTTCTACATCTGATTTCGATTTAGTGCAGCTTCCATTTGAATTCTATTCAGAGAAGTATGTGTTATTCAACATGTTTGTGTCTCAGCCCAGAGTGCAGGGACGTCCAGTCGTCCCCAGGAAACAGTAAATGTTTAATTGTTTAATTAGTTCACAAGAAAGAGCTACCAGTTAGATGACTATCATGTTTCAGTCTCACAACTTGACCATTTTAGGACTCTGAAAGTATAGTTATAGTTTAATCATTACATCAGAAACAACAAAACTCTTCCTGAGTGACAGATTCTTGTCATATGAAGGTCTGCGGCTGATCAGAAGTTTCTTTGTGAATCTGTCACATTGAAAATAATCAAAAAAGACCAGATTAAACCCCTCACCATTGAGGGACAGGGGATTTTCAGGGGGAGATAAATAGTCCGCAGTAGATGTCACATAGAAGAGGTGTACATCATCTGAAAGCTGGAATCTGAAGATTGATTTGTGATGCTGCTCAGCACTGTGTGTAAAGTTGTTCTAGACACATATAAGAAGTACAAATTAAATGAATTAATCAATTAAAATAAATTATGAAAGTACGTAAGGGTTTAGAACATCATGGTCGAAGTACATGATCGTCATCCTCATGCTCTATTATGTCTCATAAATTGTTGCAGCAATTTTTGGGTTGATACCATTTGTTACACAGACTTAGTGGTAAGTTTAACCATTTTTTACCACTCGATTCTTGCAATATCAGAATCAACTCTATTTTCCTAATTTAAATGGATTTCCAACAAATTTGACTCTTGCCACTGAAGTCTCTCGGGGGATTTGTGTAAACAAAATCAATATTGAAGCCCTGTTATTCTTGGTGCTGCTTTTTGAGTGCAGGAAGCCAGTAATTAGTTCAGCTGATTAACTCCTCATCATTTGCCAAAACATCAACCATCACACTTTTGAGAAATGTTGTCACTCTGCCTTTTCCGAGAAAAAGACTCTCTAACTTCAATTCAGCTAATATTTATATCAGTTTCTCAACCATTGTATAACATATATTTTATTATGTTTGATGAAACTGTAGAATTACCTCCTCTTTCACCTTCACTTTATTGGACCGGAGCACGACTACATTCTTGCATGTAGAGGATAAGATAAGATAAGATAAGATAAGATAAGATAAGATAAGATAAGATAAGGATAACAGCTGTGGCTAAATCCCCAAACAATAGATTTAATGCTCTCGTTTTCACATCTAGTTGTTTCTCTGTGTTGCAGACATACTGAAAAAGTTCATCCTACATGTCACATTCCTGCTTTTACCAGAAGAGAAGTGACACAGTGCAAAGATATTCGAGCACCCGTCTGCTTTCTGGTAATCCATCTTCCTCCAGGGATCAGAACCCTGACATTAAAAATATTTAGCTAGTGCGGTTCAGCAAGGTAGTAATGTGTGAGAGTCTTCTGTTTCTGTTGAATCATTTGTCATCATCCATCTCTTTGTTCTCACTGTGATGATGTGCCTGCACTTCCTGAAGATAACCACTTATCATCTCTTTCCAATGAATTTGGGTTAATGCATTATGAGTTGCTGTTACGCCCCCCCGCCCCTCTGTGTTGGGTTCTTTCCTCCCACGGCTGCAGGCGCTGACGGCTGGAGTAATGAGTCACCGTGACGTCACCGTTTGGTTTGTGGACTGCCGTTTTGAAGCCTTGAGTTCGACATTTTGGTCGTCACCCTCTT
Organism: Sebastolobus alascanus; assembly: GCA_916701645.2. NCBI lineage: Eukaryota > Metazoa > Chordata > Actinopteri > Perciformes > Sebastidae > Sebastolobus > Sebastolobus alascanus. Next base: position 545,220 of record CAKAOJ020000015.1, on the reverse strand, counting down.
GGTTATTTGCAACCAGAAGTGGCGTAAGAGGGTGGAGCTAAGTACAACCGAACACTGAATAAGACATTTTAGGCGACCAAAAAGGTCATAATTAACTCTCATGAAGTGAAAACACACTGTGAAAGGGTTAAAGTTGTAAGATGAAAACACGGACAACTCCCAGACCGGACAATCACCAGGTAGCAACGTCCTAAAGTATTCCCTGCTTTATAGTCTACTTGACTCTAAATGGGACCATAATTTACTAAATGAACATCATGCTGTATTGAAGAAGACTTGAAACTAGCGATTGAGACCATAAACTCATGTTTACAATGTTTACTGAGGTAATAAGTCAAGTGAGAAGTAGGGTAATTTCTCATAGACTTCTACACAATCAGACTTCTTTCTGCAACCAGAGGAGTCGCCCCCTGCTGGCTATTACAAAAAATGCAAGTTTAAGGCACTTCAGCGTTGGCTTCACTTTTTGCCGCCTGTGTGTAACTGAAGTGACGCAATTCTCAGCTGGTCAAAGTCTCCGCAGACACTGTACAGTTTCTGCCAGATCAGTTGTCGTGTGGTCACGGGGTTACGACGCCAGATTAATTCCCTGAATGAAGAGTGATCTGTCTCTCGACATTCGGTTGGATTTCTGTCTTTCATGTCAAAAATTTTGGTTGACCATCTGTAGTTTTACTAGTTTTATAGTCCGATTGTTCAGCATGGCTGCTGTCAAAAGATCTCTGTTAAACTGTAGTGAGCTTGTTTTAATGTATTTGCAGTAATATTTTACATGTTGTGGATAAAACTTTAGTCTTGAGACTTCGTTCAACATTTAAGCATGCTGATGTTTAGCAGGTGTAATGTTTACCGTGCATGTTCACCATTTTAGTTAAGCGTGTTTGCACACTAACATTTGCTAATGGAGTGCTACAGGAATGAGTCCTAAAACCAGCGCTCTGCGACTCGTCCGCCTTTACAGCCTCGTTGTGTATACTCGCGTTCATGCGACCGTGGCGTAGTTCGTTTGTAACCTAACGTTAGCTTTTTACTTCTGGCGATTGCATTTACACTTTAACAATCATAAAAGTGGTGTTCATTTGTGAAGATTATCTTGCTGAACAAAACATGTAAATATCATAAACGTGTGTTTGCCACAGAGCTTATTTTCTGCAATAATCCAAAACCCAATGGATTAATCCCATTGGCTTTTTGTCGAGGGAACTGAGGGTGATGCTAACTTCCTGGTTGGCCTAAAAAAATACGTCATCCTTGGAGCGCTCTATTAGCACTAAACACAAGGATTGCACTAGCTGAAAAGTCAGATGATCACCATAGTCATTAGGATTCATCCTCAGGGGAACATAAATGTCTGTACAATATTTCATGGCAATCCATATATAATAATTGTTGAGATATTTCACTAAAAAGTGTAAATGTGAACCTCATGGTGGCGCTGGACTAGAATGTTAAAGTATTTCACGCTTAAGAAGCTGATGCATTAATAACGCAAAATGACTACGTACCTCTTATTTTTATTTCTAAGCATGGCAATATATTGATTTCATTTGTTTATTGTGCAGAAAAATCATCGACATCCATTATCCATCCTTCAACCTCCACCCATTATCCTCCCTGAATAAATGGTTCACTGGCTCTTGGATCCTGGTGTTTAATGTGCATCCCAGCTAGAAGTTCAATGGTCCAGTATTAATACTCTCTAACAAGGCAACAATAATCTAATTTAGGCGTAGATTATTAAACCTTTTTTTTCAGCTAGAGTACACATACCTGTCAAAATTTGTTTTTGCTCTGGTAAATCTTTTGACTATATTTTGAATTGTGGCATTCTGACAGAGGAACAGCTTACTTAAGTCCACTAGTCACCAGATTATTTTGAATTTGATAAAAGGTTTATTACATACATTTGCGAGGACACACTGTCCTCTTTGCTCTGTTTAAGTTTGCATCTGTAGTGTGAATGTAAACTGTTCATAAAGTTAAATAAACACTTCTACTGTGAGTGTAAATTATATCCAGGAGTTCAGTGACAGGTCAAAGCAGATATTGGCACTTTACATGCACATGTGTACAGGCACCTTTACATGAATCCATATACTGTGTTATGGTCGTGCAACATGAAATCCACACCAGAGAAAAACTAGCTGACGGATCAAGATCATTATTATTATAGATTAGATGGATAAAGATATTATTATAGATGGTAAAAATACTGATGTAAGATAGAAATGAAATAAAGTGCAGGGCGGTTAATCCTCGGCCTGTGTGAGACAAATCTTTTGACTTCTTCACTGTCGCTGTTGGGAAATGTGGATCTATTATCATAAAAAGGAAACTTGAAACCCCCTCAGTGAGCTTATGACAGTAATCTACATGATCTTTTCCTGTCTTTGGTGTTTTTTCAAAGTGGATTGAATCTGGTATTTCATGTCCTCAGGTTACTAAAGTCTCTGCCAACTGACGTGGATAGTCTTGGTTTGCATATTATTTAGACTTTATAGGAATCCTTCTCATTTAGAAGAGATTTTGGGGAAAGCCGTGCCTAATCTGACATGAAACTCTTCCTGTTTCTGGGAGGTTTCAACAAATTAGCTTGGCTTCCTGAGAAAATGTTTCGACATGACGAGAAGCGTCTTTGCTAACCTAAATATCATGTCACAAGTGATCTGGGTCATAAATATTTATCTGAGAAAGTGCATCGCTTGCATTTTGAGCCCTCTCAAGTGGAAGGCCTGAAGATGAGAGAGAGAGAGAGAGAGAGAGAGAAGAGAGACAGCGTCACGACTGAGACTTTTCTCCACTTTCTCTGTATCCTCACACTGTTTTCAGCCCTCTGGGTAACATTTCTGACTATGTATGAAATGAAAAAGCAGTGGTGGAAGAAATATTCAGATCAGTCACTTAAAGGAAAACCAAAAGTTAATGTTAACTTATTTTAAGTTATGTACGTAAGTTAAGTTACGTAACATTACGTTGCGTTACTACTTAACTTAGGTCGTGTACGTAACGTAGCCTACTTAACTACGTAACAAACATACTTATTTTAACCGAAACCACAATCTTTTCCTAAACGTAACCAAATAGATTTGTTGCCTAAACCTAAACAAGTTGTTTTCTGTGAACATGGAAGTTTATTTTGAAAAGACAGTGTATGCATGTAACGAGCGGAAATTGACACATGCATAGAGAGGTTTGTAGAGTGTCATAGTTTGAAGTGTCGGGACACTGACCAAGCTGTCGTATTTGACAGGTTGGGAGTGAGAGTGTTGAAATATGAAGGTAAAGCCAGCCTGACTGGAAACAGGTGGAAACAGCAAGACTGAGTTAAAATGTCCCTTCCAGCATCTCTAAAGCTCAAACTAGTTTTAAAGTTTTTTTTTATTTCAGTAGATATTAGACAAGCTTACATGGTGCATATAAATAAATTAGGGCTGTCAATCGCTTCAAATATTTAATCGAGATTAATCACATGATTGTCTATAGTTAATCATGATTAATCGCACATTTTATTGGAAATCAATTAACAACACAAAACAATGACAGATATTGTCCAGAAACCCTCACAGGTTCTGCATTTTGCATAAAACAATATGCTCAAATCATAACATGGCAAACTGCAGCCCAACAGGCAACAACAGCTTTCAGTGTTGTTGAAAACAAAATTGAAAAATGTCGGAAAAATTTAAAAAAAAATATATATAAAAAATTGAATAATGTTAAAAAAAAATTTGAAAAATGTCCGTAAAATGTAAAAAAAAATACAAAAAAAAAATAATTCCGAAAAATGTCCAAAAAATGTAAAAAAAAGGACAAAAGTATGAAACTTGTCAAAATAATGTAAAAAAAAAAAATATTCTGAAAAATGTCAAAAAAAAGTTTCAATGTGGAAAAAAGACTTGAAAATGCCGGAAAATGTCAAAAAAAAAGTCCCCAAAAAAGTCTGGAAAATGTAAAAAAAAAAAAAAAAAATGTCAAGAAAAATATTGTCCAGAAACCCTCACAGGTACAGCATTTAGCATAAAAAATATGCTCAAATCATAACATGGCAAACTGCAGCCCAACAGGCAACAACAGCTGTCAGTGTTGTTGAAAACAAAATTGAAAAATGTCGTAAAAATTAAAAAAAAAAAAAAAAAAAAATTGAATAATGTCGAAAAAAAACATAGAAAAATGTCGGAAAAATCTAAAAAAAGAACAAAAGTCTGAAACTTGTCAAAATAATGTAAGAAAAAAAAATATTCTGAAAAATGTAAAAAAAAAAAATTCAATGTGGAAAAAAAACTTGAAAATGTAAAAAAAAAAAAAGGCCCAAAAAAAGTCAGAAAAATGTCAAAAAAAGGCAAGAAAAATATTGTCCAGAAACCCTCACAGGTTCTGCATTTAACATAAAACAATATGCTCAGATCATAACATGGTAAACTGCAGCCCAACAGGCAACAACAGCTGTCAGTGTGTCAGTGTGCTGACTTCACTATGACTTGCCCCAAACTGCATGTGATTATCATAAAGTGGGCATGTCTGTAAAGGGGAGACTCGTGGGTACCCATAGAACCCATTTACATTCACATATCTGGAGGTCAGAGGTCAAGGGACCTCTTTGAAAATGGCCTTGCCAGTTTCTTCACTCTAGCTTTAAAACTGAGCCTGTTGCAACCTAAAAATTGCAAGTTTCGTTAATGCGTTAAAGAAATTAGTGGCGTTAAAACAAGTTTGCAATAACACCTTATTATCGCATTAACTTTGACAGCCCTAGTATAAATAAATGTATGTTTAATTGAATTTCTTTTTTAAACAGACACACAGAAAACCTGAAGGCTATGAAGTATTCCAGCAAAGCAGTACTGGCTGGTTTCAGGGTCTCTGTGCAAAATATAATGATGCTCATGTTGTGTTGAATGTAAAATGTTAAAAAAGTGATGAGTAATTATTGCCGTCAGATAAATGTAATGGAGTAAAGAGGAAATATTTCCCTCTGACATGCAGTGAAGTAAAAGTATAACAACTAGGAATCCTATTTAAAGTGGTATACATGAGACATTACATAACTTCATCATCAAGTGCAGTATTTCTCGAGCAACTCCTTCTGTCTCTGGTTCAGGAACCATCAAAATCCTTTCATGTGCTACCTAAAGATTTCATATTTTTAATCATTATTGTTTTCTGGTTTCTGTCAACCATCCTTCCTGCAGAGGTTTTCAGCTAGCTCGATATTTATTTGGCAGCCAGAGACATTTAATTAAATCACCCAAAGCCTGTCCTTGAGGGAAACAGATGACCTCAATGCTTATCCCCAGAGAGGGACAGCACCATGCACTGACTATCTTCCCTATTGGAGCTTCTTCTGCCAGATACAAGAGTTCCCATGTACTGTAAAAGGATTCCCAGCGGATGTTAATATTTCACCAGTGAGTCTGAAACCTGACCTTTGACTCTGAGAAGTTTCGGCTGCGTGTCGAGCAGAGCAGCGGGTTCAGAGCAGAGACGCACTCCCAGCAGGTGAGATGGATTCTGATTTTGAGAAAACAAAAATACAATTTGCTTAGATTCGGAAATGTTTTTTTTTCTTAACACTTTGACAGTTTTAAATGTCTGACATTCTTTGATTTTTCTCTGCTGTCTTTTTCTCAAGCTGAACTGATGTGGCGTGCTCTCTTTGCAGCAAACAAGTGTGACGGCCACATTGCTCTCACTGCATCCCGAAGCCCCCCCCAGCTCTGAACGTCCAAACAGACCTCGTCATGATGGAGACGGAGCAAACGGCTGCGAGTTGTCCCGCACCGGGCCAAACTTCTGTCAGGACCCGACTCTCCTCCAGCACAAGAGGTACGAGTGCTCGGCTGCTGTTGACCCTTAGGATTGGTTCTCAGACTAAAATTAAGCTCAAAGTTTTGCCTTTTGCCTTTGATTAATATAAAGAATTATCCTCAAATGTTGAGTGTTTTTAATCCTCTGAGACCCACAATAGACCCATTTTTGTCTTTTTTAGGGGGGTCCAGGGGGTCATTAGGGGGTACAGGAGGTCTTTAGGGGGGTCCAGGGGGTCTTTAGGGGGGTCCAGGGGGTCTTTAGGGGGTCCAGGGGGTCTTTAGGGGGGTCCAGGGGGTCTTTAGGGGGGTCCAGGGGGTCTTTAGGGGGGTCCAGGGGGTCTTTAGGGGGGTCCAGGGGGTCTTTAGGGGGGTACAGGGGGTCTTTAGGGGGGTACAGGGGGTCTTTAGGGGGTCCAGGGGGTCTTTAGGGGGGTCCAGGGGGTCTTTAGGGGGAGATAACAGGTCAGCAGTAGATGCCACATAGAAGTGGTGTACATCATCTGAAAGCTGGAACCTCATGATTAATTTGAGATGCAGCTCAGCACTATGTGACAAGTTGTTCTCGTCAGAAATAAAATGAATGACTAAATTAATTAATTATTTAAAATGAATTGTAAAAGTGTAAAAGGGTTTAGAACATTATGATTGGAATATATGATTTCCATTCCCATGCTCTATTATGTCTCATAAGTTGTTACGGCAATTTTGGGGTTGATAAAAATGATCAGTAATCCCTCCAAAATACCACATTAAGACACCAAGACCTTGAGGAACACATAGAAAAGTCCATGCTGTGATTTGGTATCAAAAACTTTTGACATTTTGAGATTTCTGCAAGAATTGCATTTTTCGGCGATTGGTTGGGGAGCACTTCTGTTCTGGAAACTGCTCAGAAACCCCCTTATTGTCAATCTACCTAGGAAAACCATCCATCCTCTGAATGCTCTACGTCTGTAGTTTGTGCCTGTAAAGTTTCATGAGGCTGTGATTATCCTAGAGGTCACCACAGGTAATTTTATACAGTGATATACAGTGAGTTATACATTAATACCCAATTTATGCAATTCTAAGACTGTTTCGGGACGCCAGTATGCAGAAATATTCAAATACATCATTGTAGTATAGGCGAAAATAACACATTTATACTGCATGAGAAAAACTGCATGGTTTTGCCCAATTCACATATCTTGAGGTCAGAGGTCAAGGGACCCCTCAGAAAATGGCCATTCCAGTTTTTCCTCGCTAAAATTTAGCCCAGCTTTGCAGCATTATTTAACTTCCCTCCCGACATGGTAGCATGACACGATACCATTGGTGCCGGTGGATTCCTTCGGTTTTCTAGTTCATATGATATCTGTAGCTTCACTCTAGCCCGAAAACTGAACCTACTAGAGACTCTGAAAGCGATTCCGCGGGTCTCAGGGGGTTAATAACAAAAGCTTGAAATGAAGCGGTACACTGTATAAGTACAGTATGTCCTCTGGTCTGATCTGTGACTGTGACTTTGTTAATATCTGATGGGAAACAGGAGCGTTTTCAGGTGTTTGTTTTGTTCTTCCTCCTTCATGCCCCTCTTGAGGGTGTCCAGCTGTTCCAGCTGTTTGAGACACACACCGCTGTTGTCATTTGTTGAGTTATACAGTATAGCGTCTTACTGGAAATCCTTCAAAACACGTTTGACACTTCATGTCAAACTGGGTAAATGTTTATCTGGTATGAATTACAGCTCATGTCGCTCCAAACATCTTTTCAAGTATTTCTATTTGCAAACAGCTGGTTAGTCAACAAAGCTGTTTCCTCTTGACTCTGTAAGCTTCAGAAACTGTTTTACACACTTCTCAGACATGTTAACCATTAGCCATCACGAGCAATGATGATTTTATGAGAATATGATCACTTAGGGTTAGACTATATCCCAATTCTGTGCCTGTAAAAACAGCAGTAAACCTGCAGAAGTCATATGTCGATGATAAAATACCGGAGCAAGGATTGTAAAACCTAATAAAGCTTCTGAAATCAGATGCTGTTTTCTCACCGTACGTTGGTTATTGAGTTTAGAGTAAGGTGATAGCTAAGTCGTGTTTATTTAAAGTGTACAACACCTTTCTAGACCTGACATCACACAATATTTTACAATAATAGATCAACAAAAGAGTGGAAAACTCCTGTGCGAAGTTTTACGACCTGCAGCCATTGGTTGAACTGCATTGTGTATCCTCAAGGTTTTTATCGCAGTTTATTTTTGCTTCTCCAGAGCTCTTCCAAATAACAGGAAAGAGATTTGTTTGCCAGTCATCTGTCACGACAGGAAATGCACTACTTGCGTCGAACATTAGCAGAATATTTATCACGCACTCACATCAGAAACTCCCAACACAAGTGGGCGTAATAGGAAATGTGTTGATGCCTGAGTGGAAATAAGTTAACTGTCATCAAGCTAGCAGCCTGTGTGTGTTAACTTTAGAGGTGTTTTTTCTTTTGACAGCCACCAGCTCAGTTCACTGACTGACTTTGAGTTGGACTGTGAAACGCAGACGTGTATTTGTGCTGAACATTAAACTAAACAGTGACTAAAAGCCAGTAAACTCTTTCACAACGTGAAGCTGTTTAAAGAGACGACCTTTGTTACAACAACGCATGCTGACATTTACATAATCACTAAATTACTGTTTTCATTCCAGGAAATGAGATGAAACATTGACCAAGCATCAGTCAAACGCTCGCTCAGCAATATGCCACACACACTGAGAACATAAAACATACTTGTACTGATTATCCATTTACAAACACACAGATGTACACACTTTGTACAAACACAGGGGGATTACAGTAAATACACAGAAGTGCAAACATATTAAAAATACACACATGAACTTTCATCAGATTATGACACACAAACATAATTGAGACACAACCAAGTAGCATAAATAAACACAGACTCACACCTTCCTCTCACATAGATTAATCCTCATAGTTTGACCCTTTATCTCCCTTCTCCATGTTTCCCAGGAGCACCCAGTGACACCACTTCCCGTTTCCATGGAGACGGGGTTCGCTATAAAGCCAAGCTGATTGGCGTGGACCCGGTACCCGACGCCCGGGGAGAGAAGATGATCTGGGACTCTATGATGAAGCTGAAGGTAGTCAGTCTGTCCTCCACCGCCAAAACAAACGTACCTTCTGTCTCCTCTTAATCAAAACTGTAAGACGATCTTCTCGTCATCCACAACCAGTCATTTAATCAGGAGAGAAAATTAAAGATAAACATCACACGTCTGATATGTCAGATTAGATAATTGTGTCGTTGTAATGAGTCGTTTACAGAGGGTTATATTGAATGAGATATAGATGATCACACCAGTGGCATTAAAAAGTGTCAGTTCAGTCCATTATGTTTAAAATTGACAATCTGTCCAAATACAGTGACTATAAAAACAATTCACCCTAAAGTCAGTCAAAATAGATAAGATGTGGCTGTTTAGATGCTGATCAATAGAAAAATAGTTTATAATATCAACGTGAGAAGAGATCTGTAGGCTGATCTATAGGAATGGCTCAAAAACAACAATGTTAATGTCCTGGAGGTTCAGCTCAGTTCAGCACTTCATTCTCTGCTCAGGTAGACATTACTCCACTTTATTACACGGCTTTGTTGAATACTCGATTTTGATTGGTCAATCATGGCGTTCTACGGTCTGTTATTTCTGTATAACAGACCGCTGCTATGTAGAACAGACCGTTGCTATGGGCGCAGTTCTGATGTCGGACTCTGGCGGACCGTTTTTGTGTCAAATTATTGATTTCTTAAGTAAGTAGCCGTGTAATGAGCGGGATAATGTACAGCGAGCGGGTCATTGTAGTGAAAGAATCCCCTTCACGTCGGCATCGCCCTGAAGGGGATTCTTTCACTACAATGACCCGCTCGCTGTACATTATCCCAAACAGTTGTTTGCTGCTATATTAATGCTCTGAATTTCAAATTTAGCACCTTTAATTTAAGTAGAGAACTACATAAGATGGTGCACCGTGCCTGTAATTTCAGTAATGATTAAGGTTGGCAGAGTGATGAGACGATGAGGAGGTGATGCATCACGTTTGTTGATGTCGTGGTGCGGATGGAGATGGACATTAAAGTGGACCAAGTTACCCAGAAGAAGCTGTCCGTGCTCTTGCTTTACCCACGTCCCAAAAGTAGATTTAATTCAGTAACATAATTCAAGTTTATAGTTAACGCTAACAGTAACCAGTGTTACTCTAACATTTGCTGATTAGCCATAGACAGAAAGTAATGCTGAGGCTGAAGGGAATGTTGTTAGTTTTGCAGGCGTTTGGTCATAACCCAAAGTGTTGGACAAATTAAACATTTTCCGCTAGAAGATTAATAGTCAGAGGATCACCAAAGTTTGTGATATTTCACTAAAACCCAAAAATGTCAACCTCATGGCGGTGCCAGAGGAAAAGTGAGGGGATCACCACAGTCAGTAGGGTTCATCAATGTCTGTACAATATCTTATCTTAATCCATCCAATCATTCTTGAGATATTTGTTTAGTATTATTTAGGCTTTTTTGCCTTTATTTCATCAGTTATATGGAGAGAGAGAGAACAAAGGTCCATCTGCCGAGAGTCGAATGGTGGAGTTGTGGTTCTGTGTCATGGATTATGGATAATATTTATGCAAACGAAACAAGTATTTGTAATTTATATTTGAACTCAATCAGATCACTTGTAGAAACCTGTTTTCACTTTGACAGTAAAGGGTCTTTTTCTGTTGATCAGTGTCAAAAAAGTCACGTTAAATCTACTTTGATTGAACGTTGTAAGACTTCTTCCAAGAGGGTGATCTCATTTCATAGGCATGTTAGTTTCAGGCTCATTGAAACCTTCTACCTCAGTCACAGGTACTTTTCTTGGGAGTATAAACTAGGGGAAATGAACTGGGTTCCTTGGATGGAAAAGGAGTTGTGGGAAAATCCCTGAAGTAGATAAAGAGGGCTTCTAATATATCTTACATCCTGCTCTTCCCTGACCTGTCAGTGACTTCAGGGAGTTTATATCCAGTCATATGCAACAGCTTTACTAAAAGCAGACATGTTCCTCAGAGGCTGAACACTTCTTAGAGGGAATCAGTGTCATTGAGCCATAGTCAGACGTTTTGGCGCCCCCCAGTGATCGTATCTAAAAAGACACGGATAACAAAACGTTACAAAACACTTCAGTATTATAATAAGTTAAAATCAATAATTAGACAATCAATATTTGTGGGAGGACTTTGGCGAACAGTCAGTTAGAAAAACAAATCTACACAGTGGCTTTAATATCATCAATATAAACATTCATTTCACTTTTGGATGTGTCAGCTCGGCCCTCCCTTACGGAAAAGTGGTACACTTCAAGTTTATTTTATGAAGTAAAATTAAGTAAAGTTCAAGTATATTTCCCAAGTATACTTTATGTAGTACTAATATCAGTGTACTAGTAGTATACTTTTAAGTGTACTACTTCAATACTTCTTGGGTCTAAATTGGTCCACTTTTTAGTTTATGAAAGTACACTCTTAAGTATATTCTCAGTAAACTTCTATTTTATTAGTTTTTACTGCAAGTATACTTATAATTTTTCTTTAACTTATAGTACTTAGCCAATGATTTATGCATTACATTAAGAGACTTTTACTATTTGACTTGATATTTTGTGATGAGATTAAAATAGTTAAATAAAATTGGTTTTTCTCACATGCCTCCACGGTGAACGGGGAATGCAAAAATGTAGAAAATTCTTGAAGATTTAAAGTAAATGAATATCAAAACATACGTTTACAAACTCTCACACTAATAGCACACTTGAATAAATAAACTTGTTTTTGGTAAGGGCTACCACGCTGTAAAACTCAGCTCTTCTGTCTGTGTTAGGGCTTCGAGGCAGCAGCAAGGAAACACGGGAAACACAAGCGGAGAGTTTGGCTGAAAGTTAACTCCAGCGGCCTGAGAATCGTGGATGATTGGACCGGGGTGAGTTACACTGACTGTCTCTCGTTCCTCATTGTGTTGTCCTGCAGCTGTAGCACCCTCCTCGGGTTGATGTTAATCTTGAAAAGTTGCTCTTTCTTGTGCACAACCACAAAAACCATTGTGGTTTTCCTGTGGATTAAAACTGTTCCATGTTTAACTAATGACGGATAACATTTGCATTCTTTTGTTTGTTTTTCCTTTTTAATTCTCAGGATTCCTTTGGGAGGTGAAGCAGAATATTTATAAAACTGACGAGGATCAGTGCCATAAAAGTGTTTTCTAATACATTGTCTTCTAGTTTCCTGACCAAAGGGAGAGTCTAGGCACCCGATTCGACTGATATCAGGCCATTAAATAGGCATTATCAGTTGCTATAAGCACCATAGATGTGGGTCATTAGAGGCCTATACTACGCCTTCCACTTTGTAAAAGTGAAACTTAAAAGCAACACGTTATAACATGTTGTGAAACTGAATGAAACGTTGTGTTTTGAACACAAACAAAAAGGCTTCTTTAGGTTTAGGCAAAAAAAAAACAGTAAAGTTTAGGGAAAAACATTGTGTTTTGGGTTACAATAAGTACAAACACAAAGACAACTACACATTGTTGGTTTCACACGGGATCTGAACTCTGGACTCCCGGGTGAAAACCTTTCGCTTCTGCTCCTGTCATAATTACTACAGTCACTAGAGATCACTGTTGTATTCTTTTATACCTTCTTTCGGTGATCTACCATGTGAATAGATGATAAAACCTACTAGTGGGTGTAGTAGGCCCCTATTGACCCACATCTATAGCGACTGATAACACCTATTTAATAGCCTGAGGCACGGTTGCCACCACTGGCACGTCATAGCTTAACCAATGGCAATAAGAGTGCAAGAGTGTTTTTTGGAAATGTTGAAGTGCCCTCTGATCCGCATACCAAATTAACTCTTTCACAGCCATCGGCAGTTGTTATTTACGGTAGTTTGATTGATTTTTTTCCCCGCGAAGCCCCGCCCTTCTCTGCCTCTGATTAGCTACTCGTTGCCTTCGTCGCAGAATTTGTAAGTTTATTGCTGATGAACAAGATTGGTGGAAAGTTGGCATGGTTAATGATTTCAACTCAGATGTGGATGTGTTCACGAGGATGGCAGCGTTCTTGTATAGTGCTCTCATATATAATTACAATGTGCTGATTATGGGGGAAAATGTTTTTTAAAAAGATGTTGCTATGCACGTCGCCGAAATGGATGGAATAAGATTACAGATCCGTTAGAGATTTACATTTTGATGTGGTGTCATAGTTAAACTACACCAACAACCTTAATGTTGATATGGCACACTGATTAACAAGGACATTTTAAAATGGCACTTCATGCCAAAAAGGTTGCTGACCCTGGTCTAGTGAGTCTAATTTAGTCCACCACAGATATGTTGTAAATGTAAGTTAGAAGTCATGATCTCTATTTTCCTCCCTGAAAAGCATAAAGTTTGGCATTAGTACCTTTTTTCTCCCAATAATTATCAGTTAAAGGGGCTAGCACACAAGACTGAACATGATTGCCAGGCATCATGTTGATTAACATTAGCAACATTAGACCACAATATCACTATATATTTCACATGCTTGGCGGTAACATTAGCTTACCTGTCCAATAGGTATTTTGCCAGCTCGGGGTCCGTTTTGATACCCTAAAACCAAACTAAGGTCCCTCCATGAATCGAAGGCCCGGCTGATGTTGATCCTAGTTTTCCCCCGATGTCGGTCACCTTCTTGTTTTGCAAGACGGGCTTCACGAGATATAACTTTGTTTTTTTGTGCTTCCGTGGAGTTTGTGTTGGGGTCTGAGTTGTGGTGGAGGCTGGTTGTTTGTTGGCGTTACCGGACTCCATTTCTTTCTTTTTTTTTACTTCTTTTTATTTCCTTTTAACAGGTACAGTGGTACAGCACAGTCACAGGTTTTAATAAGTGTCCTTAGGAGGCAGTCCGTGAGCTTCGGCATCCCCTCAATGTCCATACATTGTTCCATTAAGTAGGGATGAATAATATTTTTCATGAGTTCTTCACATTAAAAGAAGAAGAAAGAAGAAAGAAGAAAGGCACTTTATTGATCCGTGAGGGGAAATTCAATTTTTTCACTCTGTTATTTTACACAGTACACACAGGCCCGAAATACACACAGACATGCACAAACAGGACCTATATACATGCATTAATGGAGAGATGTCAGAGCGAGGGGGGGGGGGGGGGGCTGCCCCTGAGCAGGTGGGGGTTTGGTGCCTTGCTCAATGGCACCTCGGCAGTGCCCAAGAGGCAAACTGGCATCTCTCCAGCTACCAGTTCACACTCTACGGCTCTCTACAGGCTGATAGAGGAAACCCAGAAAGACGCAGAAGGTCTAATTTTTTAGGTTAAGTTACAACCTGTGGCAATTAAAAAACGATTAAAAAACGTTTCTACATGTAAAAACTTACATACAGTCCCCTTAAACATTTAAGAAGTGGTGGTGAATGAAATGAGGAAGTAATGTTTCTCATGTGATATGGGCACTGCACTTTATGTGGAAGTTGGTGTCTGGAGGTGATTTAAGTTTTGGTTCCACTTCTGCCCATTATTTTGGTCCAATTTCTGGTTGCAGTGAATGAGATACCAAAACAAAAAAACAGAATTTATTCAAAACAACAAGAAACTGTTTGAAATCAGAAACCAAACAAAATTAAATCTAGTTGCATTTTATGTTTATGATCGTCTTAATTTCCCTTTTCTCTTGCAGTAATTGTAGTTTTCTGGTCCTACATTAGTTTTTTTATTGCTGAATGTTGGTGTACTGGTTAGATCTGTTGTAACATAACTAACACTTGTTTCAGGCTGTACTTCATGACCACGACCGGAGCAGGATCAGCTCTTTAACGAGAGACGAGTCCGACCCCAGAGCTCTGGCCTACGTCTACCAACACCAAGACACCTTCATACTCTTCTACATCAAGACGGCCAACCTGGTGCCAACACACAGTACTACTACATGTCATTTCTGTGCTGTGTACATTGTGCCAAATGTGTGACGTTTTGTCTGTGTTCATCAGGCAGATCCGGTCCTCGTTGACATCGAGGAGGTTTGTCAGATTGTGGACGAGGAGACGCCACAAGAGCCTGCAGAGGCAGCGACACAAGTCAGAGAAAACAAATATTTATCAGTGGGTTTTTTTCCTTTGGTGTATGTGTTTTGTTTTTTCATTGCATTCAGTATTTTTTGTTTATTTTTTGCAGACGAGTTCCTTACTGCTACTAAATGACAGTTCAGCCGCTGCAGCTGAGGTAAAGAAGGAAAAAGCTCACTTTTATTCCTGAATGTTGAACAAGCCCCAAATCTTTTGCTGAGGTTTATCACCGAACATCTCTCCATGTTTTGAGTTGTTTTTGTCAAAGTGCTGGCGGTCACATGTTCAAACTAAACTTTTGAGTGTACTGAATGAACTGTTATTTTCAGGGACCGGCCTTGGAGGAAGTGTTCAGTCCGCGGCCGGATTCTTCATCAGGACAATCAAACCAGGTACAATCAACAAAACACAAGATCACACATGTGAATGTTTAACTTCACTGTGTCTCACCACAACCTTGTTTGAGAATTTATCCATGAAACCATTGCAGTCAGAACAACAGAAACAATAAACAGCTGATTTTGACCCCAAGAAAGAAATCATTTTAAAAAAAAAAAACATGTTTAGAAATAATAGGAAAGTGTTCAAAAATAAATACTGAATAGTGCCGGCTGCTCATGTTCTAATTCTAAGATCATGAACAATGTGAATAAATGAGAAGAGTTGACACAGCATTTCTATTTTAGTTAGATCTGTATTTTATTTATATGATTTGTCCTTCATGTCCATTAATCCTTAAAGGCAGGGTCGTGAGCTTGAGAAACCAGAAAGAGTACATTAGATTTTAAAAATGATCCAACTGAAAAACCCATCCCAGTGTTGCCGACTCTCTTCCAATGAAAGTAGCAGCACTAACTCCAAAAGTCCTTAAATCTAGAGAGAAAGTCACCAAGTCGGCAACACTGTAGTCCGTTCCTTCAGGCTTCGCTCCAAAGCCGCTCCCCCAAAGTTATCATCATGAACAGAAACAACAAACATGACCATTGTTAGCAATCACGGCTGTCAATCTAGCTTGTGGAAGACTCCGGTGAGCCGCAGTATGGGCACAGGTAGACGGGCAGGTAGGTAGCCCGTCCAATCATTACATTTGAGCTGAGTGAAATGATTGGACGGGTTTATTACAGTCCTGCGACAGCCACCGAAGCCATATTTTTTTCTTTTTTTTTTGTCAGGTCATTTGATTTATTCATTGCTGCCGGGATGTGATAAGAATTTCAACAAATATAACAAAAATGTTTTTGAATAACACTACCTTTAACGATGAGAGCGCTGTTACTGAACTACAGCTAAGAACACATTTAAATATAGATAGATAGATAGATAGATAGATAGATAGATAGATAGATAGATAGATAGATAGATAGATAGATAGATAGATAGATAGTAACTTTATTGATCCCGAGGGAAATTCAAGTTTCCAGCATCACAGTTCCATAGTGCAAACATATTAGTAAAAACAGCACAGGTGAGTAGTACACATGTTAGTAAAACGACACAAGTAGTAACAAGACACATGTAAGTAATACAGAGTATAAAACAAAATATGCAATGTGCAGAAGAACTGTTAAAAATGAATATAGTGCAGGGTAAACAACTGAGATACAGGACTATTTAAAGAAGAAGTGAATGTAGTGCAGAAAGTGATATAGTGCTGGATAATAAAATATAGGAGAAACAGATATTAAGAAATGTCAGATATGGAATATAATGCAGGATAAGAACTGAGGTAGAGAAGTTTTTGTAGTGTGCAGAATTAAAGTTAAAGTGGCTCAGTCTATTAAAGTGCATTGTGTGCATTAACTGTCCTGCAGACCGTATTCTATCTAATACAGACTGTTTCTGTGTCTGCAGGCTTCTTCCACTGATGAGCTGATGGAGGTTTTCTCCGTCCAGATGGAGGAGCCGCTGATGCCCAGCCTCAGCTCCTGCAGCAGTCAGCCAGGTTAGTTTCAGCCCGGGTCCAGGGGGGGGGGCAGCACCCGGCTCTACAATTCAGAGCAAAATAATCCATTTCTTTCTAGCTTGGTCGCTAGTTTCTTCCACATTTTGCTTTGATTTTTAAAATGTAAAGCCTTACTATTTTTTTTTTCTTTACATAATCCCAGCAGTATTCTGTGTTTATGAACAGCCAACAAAGCACCTTACACACAAAATGGAGCCATTAGTCATAAGAGGGGTTTTTGTTATTATCATTATTATTGGAGGCTTTTCTAACTATTTTGGATGCAATTTCCAATCTCTGTGTGCTATTTTGCACTAAATCGTGATAAACTAGACTTAAGTTGACCTATTCCCCCCCCTTTTTTCTGTCCCGAATATTATAAATAGAATAAATCTACTTTAGTTTTGATTAATTTCAACTGGTTTGATTGTTTTGTTGTTTGTAGGCTTGATTGGATTGTGATTAACAGGAGTGAAGACACAAAATGTGTTGTAGCACATCACATCAAAGGGAGGATTCATACGGAGATCTAGCACAGAGTTTAGTAGTTTAATATCCTATCATGCAAATAAATATTATCATAAACATCAGGCTGTTCTGCCATAAAACTGCGGGACCATCAGACAAACTCTGACAAACATTTCCCTCCTCTAGATCTCAAGGTGACTCGTTGCTTGTATCTCCCTCTCGTTTTACTGAATCAGAGCTTCACAGTGTGTCAACACACACACACACACACACACACACACACACGCACACACACACACACACACACACACATCACACTGTGGTTGAATCTAAGTAAGATGATTGAAGAGCTGCAGAGCAGAAAACACCAGACACATCTTTATTGAACATCAGATGACAATATTTCAGTCTGAAGCAGATTAAAATGTATCAAACTATAACATACTGTACATTATACATCATGAAATAAACTGAAAAGGTCAGGCAATAAATGTAAATATGATAGAATAAATTGATTTTAAAATGATTCCCTACAGTTGTTGGGCTGCTGTTCTACAACTGACCTCTGACCTTTGACCTGGATGTATAGTAGCCCACAAGATAAATACACACAGTCTTAATGTACACCTTATTTTCCCACGACATGTTTAATGTCTACTCTGGTAGTGAATGACATAATTCCCATGGTGCAGCTGATAAAGAGCCACAGTTTAATATGCGGCGTACGACAGAGGAATGTGTTTACTGTGTATCAACGATGGAGTAAATAATCTCTCAATACATGCTCAGTTCCCACACTGACTGAAATTTATTATCTCAACCTCCTCTTCTGTCTCTGCTCGCTGGTAGTAGAAACAAATTATGTCCATGTTTGGAATTACAGCAACAATTTTTTTTTAGATTTAGATTTTTGTTGAAACTTGTGTCCAGCATGTGCGAGTCGGCCGCAGTGTGATGTTCATATAGTGCAGCAAAGGTTTGTGGTGAGGCGGTGTAATGTACGCTTTCAGCATCAGAGAACCAGCTTTACATCCTGTCTCTTTGTGTTATTATCACTTAACAAAGACAATGACCTTTCCCTGACTTTAACCAAGTAAGTAAGTAAGGAGGTTTATTTATATAGCACCAGAACAAACGTATGAACACGAAAGAGCTTCACAAAAGAAATAAGGCAACCGACATGAAAAACAGGCATAAACCATGTGGTTTTACTTACCTAAATGACATCAAAACTTTGCCATTAAAGAATGACAGGGTTTGAAAAAGCATTGAATATAAACTAAGGATGCAACTAATGATTTTTTTTTTTCGTTATCTGTACTTTTTTTACATTAATTGAGAAATTGTTATGTTAAATTGTAAAATATCACAAAATAGTGAAAAAATCACTTTTAGAAAATGTCCATCACAGTGTCGCAGGTGACTACTTTAAATTACTTATTGTCCGACCAACAGTTCAAAACCCAAAGATATTCAATTAATAAGATATCAAACAGAGGAGAGTTGAAAACTGGAATGGATATTTGGCATTTCTGTTGATTAATAGTGTCTGGCATTTTGGGAAACTTGTTTTCTTGCCGAGAGTTGGATAGATTTAACCTTGATTTAGTCCTGGTAGCTGGTGCTCCTTTTTAATGTAGTGGTGTATTGTGTTTTTATGTGAATGCGTTTTTTATGAGTTTTAATGTGTCCTGTCTGGATGTGATATGTTGTTTTAATGTACTCTTTAAATAGCAGATTTTGCACATGCGAACTAAAGACAAATTTCTGCCTTTTGTACGTGAAAAGCAGACAATAAAGTATTTTCTATTCTATTTGAAGAAGATCGATACCATATCTGTTCATTAGGTCTTATTGATAACATTTGTATGTAGACAAATTATTTTCAAATAATAACACACCCACAGAGCTTTTAGAAAGGTGCTGAATAAAAGTATCACTTTTCCTAAAAAAGATAATTATGTGTGAATTTATCTTTTTAAAAATGTCGACGGGTCCAAAGTGAATGTTTTGTTTATATCAGGGAAAGATATCTGACTTTTGGTTCCCACTTGTAACAAGGCAACGAACAGGCAACCACTTGTTGTGAAGTGAATGCAATGGAACGGGGGAGGGACACATTTAGTGGCTGAATGTTATCAATAGCACCTTTAAATATGAAGCCCGAGCTTGATGAGCCTAGCTTTGCTAAAAGTCTGTTAACAGGTGTAAACAGGTTTCTGCCTCCCAGCGTCTCTAACACTCACTAATTAAAACACTGTATGTTTAATCTGTACACAAACTGAAAATATATAAAAAACGACACAGGCTGTTGCGTTCTGGAACTATTTCTTGAACGCAGTGACTCCAGGAAGTGCTCCAGTAAATTTTCGATCGACTAAACAGTTAATCGCCTAATCGTTTCTGCACATCAACCGTTTTGACAGAACAAGACCGGAAAGAGTCTCCGACGCTCTCCGCCTCTCAGATCCTCTCCATGTTCCCCTCACATCCAGCAGGAGGCTCTCCGTACTCCTCGCCCCCATACTCTCCCAGCACCGCGCCCTGGGGACAGCAGGGGCTTCTGGGAAATCAGTGGGCCGGTCCAGCCGCGGCGTCCTGGCCCACAATGCCCGGCGGTATGGCAGCATGGGCAGCAGCAGGCATCGCGGCGCCCCCTGCAGGCGGACAGATCCCGGCTCACGGCTCTCGGCCAGGAGTCACGATGGGAGGAAACGCACCCGCTTCACCCACTGCTGTCAACGGATACCACGCCCCTTTAAACTCCTGCTCCGCCCCCCCCGCTGGAGCAAAGGGACCGCTGCAGCCAGCGTCCCCCACCTCGGACCAGAATCTCCTCTTGTGATGAACTGGTCAGAATGGAAAATTGTTAGCAAAAAGAAAATTGCTGCTCATTGAGAACCACGCCAAATTAATTCTATTTAATTTCTGAACATTCAGTCTTTCTTATATTTGCACATATAATCAAGAAAACTGCTTGCTATTCAAGAAAACTGGAAGATTAAAACAATCAAACATGTCAGTCAGAGTTACATTATAACATTTATGCCTATTTAAACTGGAAATCATGTTAATCATGTTTCATTTCACCTGCTCTTATATGTTTTATTTGATCCGTGAAATTACTTTTCTTTATTTGGTTTCTACATCTTACTTTGCTTTTTCTGTATCAAATTAAAGGAACAGTGTGTAACATTTCGGAGATCTATTAGCAGAAATGTAACATAATATTCATAACTATATTTTCATCAGTGTATAATCACCTTAAATTAAGAATCGTGTTTTCGTCAGCTTAGAATGAGTCCTTCATATCTACAGAGGGAGCAGGTCGTCTTCACGGAGTCCGCCATGTTGCTCCGCCATGTTTCTACAGTAGCCCAGAACGGACAAACCAAACATCGGCTCTAGTGAGTCTTTCAAGTTTTTATGTTACCTAAAGGCCACCGTAGTTCTCCGACACGCTTGTGAAACTGCATTAACGTGAGCTGCAGTGTGCTAAACCGAGGTACTGTCAGCCGCCGTCTGACTTCCGTTGCCCCTAAAGTTGTGTTATTATGGTATGGATGACCTCTGAGCGAGGCGAATGGCGTTACCACGGTTTAACACTCACGTTACTGCAGTCTTGGAAAGCGAGGAGTGAGCAGAGGGGAACTCAGTTGGTTGCAATCTGCAACCACACCACTAGATGCCACCAAATCCTACACACTGAATCTTTAAATACAATTTGCTTTCTTTTAAAACAGTCTCTTCAGATTTGCTCATATTGTATAGGCTACTCCACATGCAGAATGAAATACAGAACATACAAAGAAGCTCATTTGTTCACTTGTGTTGTGTTTTTTTTCTAACTAAAATTGTGTTATTCTGTTTTGCCTCTTAACTTTTTTCTTTCTTTAAATAGAAGAGAGAAATGTCTAAACACACGTTGCCAGAAAGGCAAAGGAAACAGATAACATTGCTTCTCTTGCGTCACATTGCCCTCACATATACATTTTCATAATGAAAATCCTGATCTTTTAAGAAGAAATGAAACAAACTGACGGCATGTTAACGTGTCTCTACTGTTAATCCCATGTTGTGGCGCTGCTGTCCCCACGTGAGTTACTGAGCATTTCCTCATTTGCAGTAAGTTTAGTGACACAGGTCTGTGCAGTACTTTAGCATCAGGCTGGATACTGAATTACTGCTGGACATGGAGCACTTTATCCATCACTAAACCATCACTAAAGGCAAATATGGTAAGAAAATGTTATTTACTATGTTATTTAGAGAGTTTTGTTGTTGTTTTTAATGTATTTGTCAATGGAGTCAATAAGAACTCCTCCACAGCACCTTTCACACTTAATTCTGGCCATTTCCTCCTAACCATCACGGCGTCTATGAATAACCTGACTGTTTTAGAAAGACCATCAGCAGATTTTATCGTTTCCCCGGGGGTAAAACCTCAGTTTCCTTCTGTTATGTAACTGAGTACTCATTGAATCACCTTTAAACCTTTTAACCTGCTTTACAATCCTGCTAATGCATGATCTGACCGACTGGCTACGGTTGTTCTTGAGAGTAATTACGTCATTTTCACAGTAGAAGGGGAAGTTGGATTTAGAAAAAAAAAGAAATGTTCATGCTGCTGTTAATGAAAGAAAGTTTTATTACACACGGCTATCAGTGGTTAATGATTCACTGTGTGCTCAGGGCGACTTCTACTTTTCTATCCTCTTATCTTTCTCTTAAACTACATGCCTTAATTCCATTTTAAGACTATTTTTATACAGAAAAAAAGGTTAATGATGGTTGATATTTAGTCTTTGAATTGTAAAGGATCCTGTACTTTTCTCTCCATATCAAGGAACACATAAGATCATTAAGTGAATGAATCAACTGCATCAAATGTCTGCTTTCTGTAGCAGAGACTAGCTGCTACCTAATATGTGATAAAACTAACTAACTAACTAACAAACTTTATCTGTATAACACCTTTCATAAAGGTTAGTGCAATTCAAAATGCTTTACAGACAACTGACAAGCCGATAATAGTACAAATGTAAACAGTAAAACAGTTTTACTGACTTTTGGTGTTGTCTTAATAGAGATCAATAGAAGACATCAATAGAGTTCATCAATATTTCACAATATTTTAGAACATTTTGGCTTTCACACACCCGAAAATATTCTAAAGAACAAGTACAATATGAATTATGTCTGTATTTAATTAAGTTATGTTGTATTTGACTTGACTTTGTTTTCATTTTGTCACGTAGTCGTAAATAATGTGTTTTTGTTCTCAGTGCTATCAGCTTTTCTCTGCAGCACACCTGCACAGCTGCAATCTGTGGCGACACCGTTTTAAAAACATCTGCGATAATGTGACAGTGCAAAAGGACACACACGTATAGATGCACACACACACACACACACACACACACTTCTGCAGGCGCTCGCTGACTGAAAGCCGAACCCCGTCTGCATGTCGTGTGTGTGTTTTGTGGTGTAGAGAGAAAAGTTTTCGTCTGTTTCCTCGTATTTGCGAGCAGAGCTTGCAGCTAATAGGTGCAGAGGTGACAGCGGAGGGCGTTTCTATGGTAACCAGCGCAGGATGCTGAGGTACAGAGGTGCTGTGGTTGTGAGCACTTCCTGCTCCTCTTTGCAACCTCTGTTTGACTTTGTTACAACTTTAGGTGTTCAGACAATAGATGGTGTAATTCCTTCATTGTCATTTAATTTTTTCAACATAACAGAGAATGAGACGTATTCATTTATAACAGAATTTCCCTTTATTTACATAATTTTCCCCTCCTTGTTGATCATATTTATGAGTCAGCTAACCGTTGCTCTATTAAAACACATTTCTGACTCCGCCTATTGAATTTAAACTCAACCAATGGTGTTATTTCTGCCTGCGGATGACTGACGCTCTGTTTAAACTGTTCCGAACGCTTGAATGTCAACATTCAAGCCCCAAATAACGTCACAGAGACACCTTCAAATGAGAATTTCAGTTCTTACAAGATGATGAGACTCATGTCGACACAAATGCGGAGAAATTCTCTTTCTGTTTCATCCACACAAAACAGTGCATGTGTGAATGTACACTCCCTGGCCACTTTTTAGGTGCACCTAGATAGATAGATAGATAGATAGATAGATAGATAGATAGATAGATAGATAGATAGATAGATAGTAACTTTATTGATCCCGAGGGAAATTCAAGTTTCCAGCATCACAGTTCCATAGTGCAAACATATTAGTAAAAACGTCACAGGTAAGTAGTACACATGTTAGTAAAACGACACAAGTAGTAACAAGACACATGTAAGTAATACAGAGTATAAAACAAAATATGCAATGTGCAGAAGAACTGTTAAAAATGAATATAGTGCAGGGTAACAACTGAGATACAGGACTATTTAAAGAAGAAGTGAATGTAGTGCAGAAAGTGATATAGTGCTGGATAATAAAATATAGGAGAAACAGATATTAAGAAATGTCAGATATGGAATATAATGCAGGATAAGAACTGAGGTAGAGAAGTTTTTGTAGTGTGCAGAATTAAAGTTAAAGTGGCTCAGTCTATTAAAGTGCACTGTGTGCATTAACTGCATTAACCTATACAATAGATCTGCCACAACTTCTACATTTAGAAAGATTATAATGTTCAGTTGTTGTTGACACTATCAGAGAGGCGTTAATTCAACTATTACTGAGGTCATAGTTAGTGATGAGTTTGTAAATGTGTGTGTAAAACATTAGGAACACCTCTCAATATTATGCAGTTCAACAGCACTGCAAACTACAACCTCAATAATAAAGATATAGTTAAATTAATATCGCTCTGTTGATGTCAATCAAAACTGAACATAATTATCTTTGTGAAGTTAGAATTCACGGCTGATCTGCTGTATTGGATTGAGAGGTCACTGAGTGTAAAACCTCCTCTCGTGCAGTTCAGCGTGAGGAAGCAGACAGGAAACGACCTCTAAACATCGGATTACAATAAAGAGACTGACATCAGTTTATGATCGCCAGCTGAAGGCAAACCGGGTTCATGATGCAGAGTTAAGTAAAAGTTTGTAAGCAAGTTAGTAAAGTTTATTTTTCACAACAAGAGTCATCAGGTGCTTCACAGGCGCACAGGAAATACAGTATCATTAAATATAGCCAGAATTTCAGAGTAAACAAAAATAAAAACAAAACATAAAAATAAAACCATAAAATCATTGCAGTAATAATTAGATGGCAGGATGCCAAACTCACTCCTATAAAGATGCTCACCTGCAAGTCATTTTTATGAGCTTGCTTTTTGCATGTTATTGACATTGTGGCTCTAAATGACCAAAATACAAAAGACGCAACCTCTACATACAAAGAAAAACCTCTAGAGACGTAACTTCCCTTTAAAAAATCTGTGAAGAAATCTCAGAAAAGCCTCGTCTGAGTCATCAAAGTCAGCGACCCCCTGATTGAACCTTATTGCTTCAAGTACTGGTACATTATACTACTGCATGTTACTGTATAGAGCGACCCGCCTTGTTTATGGATGCACCGATCTGATATTCTGGTTATCGGCTGTGATGTGGCCGATTCAGTTTCTCTCTGTATCTCCATAAAATGTGTTTCAGTTACATTTATGCAGTCAGCTGCAGTTTTTAGTGTCACAGAAATCTCTGACCTCATGTTACAATTAAAGTTATCCAATAGCAGTGAGGTAAACATTAAAAATTTGGACAAAGAAAGCAGTGGTATTGGATCGGTATCAGCAGCTAAGTTGAAGGTTTGTATCGGCTACATTGGCTCATCTCTACCATTGTCTCCATGAAAATTCTTGATAAAACAGAAGTTTCAACCACCTGTTTTTTGACGAGAATAACATTTTAATGTATCATTGGTGATCTCTGAGAGGATTCATGATGACTTATTGCAGCCTTCAATATCTTTCTGTTCACTAAAAGTTGTGTCTGCTGCACAGAGTTGGAGGAGACTTCTCAGCTCTGTGCAGATCAAACCAACCAGGAAACCGTGTTGTCGCGCGGTGCGTTCTCACCTTGTAAAGATAGCGTGGGGGTTTGCCGAGCGCTGTGTGTTTGTGAGCGTGGGGGGGCATGCCTTGCTGTGTGCTGCTAACTTCCTGCTTCAGAAACGGAGCATCTACAGTTGAGTTTGTGCTCCTGTGTTGTCGTCAGGGGGAGAGCGTTGATGTGAAGGCTCTGAGGGCCCGGTTCAACAGCAAGGCCAACACCTCGGAAACCAGCAGCCGAGACAGCGGCTCCCCAAAATCTCCGAGACCTGGGTTTGGGAGGTCGATCCTGCCGGTGACGGAGAACGATCTGGCTCATCACAGACTGTCTCCTGCGGTCCCTCCTCCTCCGATGGCGAGCCCCGGCCTGGTGAGGTTCCCACGGGGCGAGCCGATGGCGGCCTCCATCCCCCCCCGGCCCGCTGCCTTCAACAGACCGCCTCCCAATCCTGGAGTCAGAGCGCCCATCCAGCCGGCGGACCCCGGCAAGGTCAAGCTGAAGGGGGAGCTGCTACAGAACATGATGCTGAGGCACCAGAGGCCTCCAGGCTCCAAACCAGCCCCGGGTCCGGCTCCAGTTCAGGCTCCTGCACCAGCTCCCACCTCCGCCCCTCCACCGCTGCGACAGACGCCCCGCCAGAGGAGTGCGGGGGAAGTGATCCCGCTGAGGAAGCCCCTTCCCCCTGAAGGACGCTTGCCTTTGAAACCTAAACGGCCTCCCAACGTCAACCTGGAGCCCTTTCAGAGGTTCACCCGAGGACCGGCCCTTCCTGCTCCGAGAAAGAGTGACGGTGAGTCAAGTCAAGTCAAGTCAAATTTATTTGTATAGCACATTTAAAACAACATGAGCTGACCAAAGTGCTTTACAGGCATATTCAGAATAAAAACAAGTCCACAGAGCAGACAACAAAGTAATACATATCCATAGACAGACCAAGATAAAAACCCTGAGTAAAAAGACTAGCAGGTAAGAGTCTCTCTCGCACACAGATTATCTCAGACTCAACTAATAAATGAAAGACGATCTGGATATTCCTGGTGTGCACAGGAATATATATATATTTCTGGCTCAATGTTTGTAAAAGGCTGCCTCATTTCTAGAGCTGCAACGATTAATCGATTAGTTATCAACTATTAAATTAATCGGTTTGAGTAATTTTATAAGAAGAAAAGGCCAAATTCTCTGATACCATGAATAGTTTCTGGTACTCCTCTTTCACAGCAAACTGAATATCTTTGAGTTGTGGACAAAACAAGACATTTGAGGACGTCGTCTTGGGCTTTGGGAAACACTGATCGACATTTTTCATCATTTTCTGACATTTTATAGACCGAACAACTAATCGATTAATCGAGAAAATAATCAACAGATTAATCAACAATGAAAATAAGCGTTAGTTGCAGACTTATTCCTTTTCAGATGAAAACGCAGACACGGTGTTCATTCTGTTTAAAAATAATTAGCAAAATCATGACATAGATTTGGAAGATTGTCAATATAGCTCAAAGACTATGCTATCATTTTGTCTTTTTCATAGGCATTTATCACAGAAGATATTTTTAAATATCACAGTAGGAAAAGCACATGTTACAACTTTATTAATGATGGCTGAATTCCATTTAGCTGCTTCAGTTTCAGGTTCCTGGTGTTGTTCACACTGTCATACTGTCATGGTTTACTGGCAACAAAACAACACCATCGTTAATGTTTTTTGTAACACCTTCACTCTGTCAAAATGTATGCTATCAAAAAAATATTGCATATTGTACTTTTCTATATATATATATATGATGGAAAGTTAAGTCCATTAAATTGAATTTGAATGTGATTTTTTTTTGCCTTTTTGTTCACTGTGCATTTAAGTGTGTACGTGCGACTTTTCATTGCTGGTTATCTGTCTAATTTAATCGTGAATTCATTCACATATCGTCATTCTCTCTGGTTCTCCTCCTCGCAGGTTCCCCGGGCTCAGCAGGCAGAAAGATGTCTTCACCTGCAGTCATCACTCCTCCAAAACCGCCGGAACGATTCAACAAACCCAGCAGGCTGCCGCACCAAATCGCCTCCGTGTGAGTATTTAACTAGTTCACACCATGCTGATGTTATTGAAGTACATACAGAAACATGTGGTTTTTAATTTCGTGTCATTTATTTCACATTTTTAAATACACAATGAGCCACAATAAGCCACTGATTCTTATTACCATCACGGTTGTCATGATTTAAAGGTGTTAGACAGGAAATTGTGTGAAAATCAACAATCTTGAGCTGAATATATAAATGTAATGCACTTACAGAATAATAATAACTAGAGAATAAATCACATCAGAGACTCTAATTTAAAGTTAAAAAATAGTATACAATGAGAAATATCTGGGCATATTTTTCTAAACTTTTGCAGGGATATTGATGATGACCAGGACTGCTACGACGACATTGCAAGCTTTGAGAAGAACGGTAACAATTGCAGCTCCTTTTGTTCTTGAAGCTTTTGTTCCTCTGATACATTTTTAAACAATTAAGTAAAGAGTTTTGACTTGTAATTTCCCTGTATTATTATAAAGACGTTTTTCAAATGGAAGACTTTCATGTCTTTATATATTGTGACTTCACAGAGTCCTGGAGCGACAACAGTTCACATTGTATGGACGGGGTAAGCACAGAAAACTGAAACTGAATTTGTGAGAATGCCTCCCACTTAAGAATTCAAAACCATGTGGCTCTTCTTGTGAGAACATGTTGCTTTCTTCCCTAAAACTAGAAACTAAAATTAGAATGAAGTTTAAATTCCAGTTGTTTGCATTGCAGGAAATTCATCTATATTGGTGAGACCAATTAAAGACTATTAAAACAATGAAACACTTAAGCAATAGGTGGCATTCTCCTTCAATTTAATAAGTCCTGTAGACAGCATGAATGTTTTTCTTAGTTCTTTAGAAGTACAAATAAATCCTTTTGTCTTGCAGGACGATGATGACGTTTATGAGTTTATTGATGAGTAAGTATAACCTTTCTGCCTTTTTCATTAAACCGTTGTGTCTGTATTAGTTATGAAGCGCTCTACTGGCTAAAAGCAGAAAGTGGCTGCAGCTGCATGAACATGAAGTGGGACAGCGTTTCTATTATTTCTGTTACTGCTACAGTTATTTTTGCACCTATACTGAAACAGCTACTAGTGCAACAACCACCACTACTGCTGCAATCACTATTACCTAAAAATCTTTCACAATTTGGTGTTTTGCTTTTGACACAACTTCAAATTATCCTAAGTTACAACAATCTCTGCTCCTTTAGATTTAAAGTCACAAAGACACATCATTTTGATGTAGTGTAGTTGGGTGAATATAAAGGGTCTGGGAAGCAACATTAAATGTGTCACAAGTGTGCAATATGATTTCTTTATGGTTATAAGTTTTGGTAACACTTCATTTTACAGGTCCACAAAATTCATGGTATTTAGGTGATAATTAACAAGTAACCTATTTGAAATTTCTTTGGAATTACTGCCAAATTACCCCAATATTTACCTCAAAACTGATCAAAAATGACTTTATTATAAACATTATTTAATAATTATATTCTGCTATTCCCCAATAGCTGATAATTAATTTAATACATTTCCAGGAATAGAATACAAATTTAATTGATATGCTTTATTTCCATGTCTGCTGGTAAATAAATAAATAATAATTAGTAAATAACTTCTTTGAAATTTCTTTAAAAACTCCCTGAATCATTACATTAAATACAATGGTAGTCACACAATGGTGAGATTTGTGCCTGATCAGAAGTGTCTTCTATTAGTTTTGGTTTTCCACCTCCGATGAAGAGCAGCGCACAGCCGCTTCTCAAGCCTAAGGGCCCTATTTTAACCATTATATGCTATTTTAGCATATAATTATTAAATAATGTTTATAATAAAGTCATTTTCGATGAATTTTGAGGTAAATATTGGGGTAATTTGCGGACCTGTAAAATGAAGTGTTACCGTAGATGTTTCTTTGATTCAACATATTTCCTGTTAAAGCAGGGAGTGGGTGTTGAAATGTGGGTAGATTGGAACAAACTGAAAAGGTGAAGTTTGTGGGAAACAGTTTACTGTGAAGTGCTTACATGTAGAGCAGAATGAATGAATTCAGTGCTCACAATCAGGTCACTTATGTAACGTGTAACACTAATCTTTCGTTGTTTGATTTTTTTTGCTTAACCACAACCACCTTTTTCCAGAGAGTCAAAGTAATGAGACTACTGTCAACAAAATATGAAAATCTCTCGGGATGGCAATGTCAGTCTGATGTTAGCATTTCGCTCACAGAGCAGCCGTTTAGACTGTTGTCAGGTTATTTAATAGGTGTTATCAGTTGCTATAAGCACCATAGATGTGGGTTAATAGGGGCCTACTACACCCACTAGTAGGTTTTATCATCTATTCACATGGTACATCACCGAAAGAAGGAATAAAACACGACAGCGACCTCTAGCGACCGTAGTTATTATGACAGGAGCAGAAGCAGCAGTCAGGTGCTGTAGTATAGACAGCGTGAACCTCCACACAAAACACAGGGTTTTCACCCAGGAGACCGGAGTTTGCATTCCGTGTGAAACCAACAATGTGTAGTTGTCTTTGTGTTCGTAGTTATTTTAACCCAAAAGAACAATGTTTTTCCCTGAACTTAACTAAACCTAAGTGTTGTTTTTTTTGCCTAAACCTAAAGAAGTTGTAGTTTTGTTGCCTAAACCTAAGAAGCCTCTTTGTTTGTGTTCAAAACGTAACGTTTCATTCAGTTTTACAACATATTAGAACGTGTTGCTTTTAAGTTTTCACTTTTACAACGTAGTAAGCCTTTAATGACCCACATCTGGTGCTGATAGTGACTGATAACGCCTATTTAATGGCCTGATAACAGTCGAAGCGGGTGCAGCGAGCCACTGTAGATTCTTGTAGAGGCTCATTATTAATGTAGTAGGAGTATGCTCTGATGTGAAGAACTGTCTAAAAAAGTGACAAGTCATTTCTTATTTGAATTGTTCCTTCACAGGGATCAGTTGGAGCTAAATCGGTCAAATACTGAGAAGCAAGACAAAAAAGAAGCAAAGAGGCAACGGGCGCAGGAGAAGAAAGATCAGATGGAGCGCCAGAAAAAAGAAAATGAGTTGAGGAAGAATTTTCAGGTACCAACAACAATTGTCCTGCATGAAACCCTCTAAAGTCCATCTTCAGCAAATCAGATTTTATATTTAGTTGACAGAAATGACATTGAAATATATATATTTATTACTAGTTTAAACCAGAGTTCCTTCTTTGAAATTTGTAACTTAGCTTACATCCTAAAGCATTGAGGTTATTCAAATTCACCCACTCCATCCACATCCATTTCTGTTAATTGTCAGCTTTCACAGCTTTTTTTTCTGTCCGTGTGTAGTTGCAAGGGGAAGTGGAGGTTCTTCATACGGCCAGAGTCCGGCATGACTGGCATGGAGGAGGAAAACTGGAGCTCAGCGTGCGACAAGGAGACAGCGTGGAGATCCTCCGAGTGAAGAATAACCCAGGAGGCAAATGGTTGGCTCGCTCTCTCAACGGAAACTGTGAGTTTCATTTTAAATTTCTATCAAGCATGTATAGAAAATCTTCCAGTATGAACCACTCTTTAGTGCCATAAAGTTAAACCTCTGAGTTAGGCTTAGCAAATTCACCTCCCTACATCAAACCAACACACACTGCAGAGACCTTTGTTGATATGAAGGTTAGACAACTCAAAGTCCTCTGTCTAAAATGTTGTTGTTGTTGTTGTTGTTGTTGTTGTTGTTGTTGTTGTTGTTGTTGTTGTTTGTGGATTCCAGGCTGAAAGTCCTGTGTAGCCCAGTTTTCTGTAAATATCCAGCAGCAGTTTAAGTGTTTGCTGTAGGCATAGGATAATCATCATACTCTACGTTTCCACCCACCTTTTTTTATACGCATTTTCAATTTGCATATTTAAAAACTTGGGTGGAGATACTTGAAATGAAAAAATAAACCTGGAATATTGCATTTGTTTCACTTGGGTTTGGTGGAAATGTTGCCTTATTGAGAAACAGATTTTTTTTTTTTTCAAGTACCTTTCAAGTACCTTATGCAATTATTTCACTTTGGCAGGCAAGGTGTGTATGAGCTGTTGTACTTATGTGGACAAATTTGAGTTTGAACTTTCAGTTTGAAGACATTTTGTCTGGGCTTTGCTTCCTCAAATGATTGTGGTCCTGCCATGGCTCTAACTTTATTATGTATATAAAAATACGATGTATCATGTTATGCAGATGATACTCAACTCTGTGAAACCAAAAAATCCCAGCCTTCAACCTCTCAGTCTCTGTCTTATTGCATGCTTCCTCTAGTGGTTCATTAACCGTTCTAGTAATTCACCCCGTCCGGTGGACCACATGGGACCTTATTTCGGAAAAAATATGTACGAGATATAAATATTTTTTGCGCCATGAATCACATATATGATGTTTATCAATTTAAAAGATAATTTGGCAAGTCAAGAAGTCGCAGTTTGTTGTAGGTTTGTCGTAGTATCATTTAGTTTTAGTCAGTGAACTACATCTCTCGCTTTGCATAATATACATCTACGAAACTAGCTAGCTAGCTAACTTAGTGATGTCCCACGCACAAATGAAACGTTATCTTACCTGATGTGTTTTATCCAGAGAAAGAACGAGCGAGACCCGTTGCTCATGTGAGTTCATCCCAGTACGAAACACACGTAGCTTCAGAGAGAGAGACGTCACTTACGCAACTTTTGGGTGTGCGGTCTTTCTAATTACGTATTTTCTTATACTTCAACAGTTTTACAGCAAACTGCGACTTTCTTGACTTGCAAAATTATCTTTTAAATTGACAAACATCATATATGAGATTCATGGCGCAATTCAAACATGACAAAAAAAATATTTTTGTCTCTCGCTGTTGAGTACCGTTCATATTTTTTCCGAAATAAGGTCCCATGGTGGTCCACCAGAAGGGGCGGGACTTTGTCTCTCTATAATAAAATAATGGACAGGTTGAAGACAACGAAGAATGTCATAAAGCAAAGCAGAGTAGCATTTTCTCCACCGAGAAAGTGAGACTGTGAAACCAACATACAGTAACCGCATTAGCATGTGGTTACTGTATGTTGGTTGTTTCTCCAGTAAGCCAACTGCTGTGGTTACCTAAACTTTAATATACCTTCCACACTGAATGTTGATCCCAATTTGTTGTTGCAGATAAAATAACTGTTCTTTCTTTGTACTATAACTATTCTGCCAATAGTGATGCATGCTTCTAGTAGATCGAGATCCAACACTTTAAAAAAGACAAATATAACTCTTGAGTGAGACCGTATGCTGTGACATATTTCATGACTATTCAACTCAACATTCATTTCTAATAATTGAGAGCCAAGATATTAAACATGAAAATGACTTTGTGTTTTCACCCAGTGATGATATTGATTATCACTCTTGCATTACAATGAGTCTGTGTTGACTCACACAGTGAATTGTAAAGCCGAAGTACATCATCTTTATGTTGTGTTACCTTGCAGACGGATACATTAGTAACACATGTGTGGATATTGACTATGAAGAAGTGAAGCGCAAATTGCTGCAGTCCAAAAAAATAGACACATCACCGTTGCCTCCACCACCTCCGGACCCTCCACTGATGTTAAAGGTTGAGTCCAATAGCAGCGACAGGTACAGTAGATCATCTTAATCCTGCTGTATTTAACTTTTTCTTGTTATATTGTGAGAAAAGTGTCTTAACATTCTTCAGCCAACCTTTCCCAAAGAATTTAGCCTACCAGTGCTACTCTGTAATCCCAGCCGTTCTCATTCCCAGCGCGTCAAATACCGAGGCTTTGTCACAGCCATCGGCGTTCGGTACCACCGCACAAGGAACCCTTCAGTGGCGGTATGAAACGCACCGGGCGTTCCATTAACTATAATGTAAACCCATCAGCGCCAACAGTAAATGCTCCGAGAAAGTGTGCCGGGAGCGTGGTGATGTAGTTTAAAGAGCAGAGGTGGGATGGGTCCAGCAAATACAAAGCTTTCATCCAGGAGACCGCTGTTCGTGTCCCATGCTTTAAGTTTCACTTTCATGTTACAATCAGCTGTTCGTTTTGTTTCCCGTGTTCACAACTTTCAGTGTCATTTTCACTCTGCAAACGTAGTAGTTTTAACCCCAACCTGCAGTTCTTTCCTAAACCTAACTATAGTGGGTTTTTTTGCCTAATCCTAAAGTGACGCCAAAGGAAACTATAGTGGTTTTGAGGCCAAGGGGCGGTATGTGATGAGTTGGGATGAGCATGTGTTGGTAATCCACCTAATTGTTTGGTTGCATTACTTTCTCAGTTTCACCCACGTCTGTTCCAACTAACATGTTATGTTTCCTCTAATCTGCAGCATGCTTCAAGATGATGGTAAGTGACAACACACCACACACAAACATTATTGTCTGATTAGAATTAATACCAGGTAAAATCTCATAGTTTTTATTTAACAGAATCAGAATCAGAAATCAGATTCAGAAACTTGTTTATTGCCAGGTGTATCAGGTTTACACTAGGAATTTGTTTTGGTTTGTTGGTGCAAATAAGCAGTATAAAATAACAGTAGAATAATTAAAATGTTAGAATAAAATAAGAATAAAAATTGAAATCTACCAATATACAATATAAGATATAACAGAAACAACACAATAGCTATTTATGTAACATAAAGACCAGCTTGTTTGGTTTAATTATTTTTTCTTTTGTTAAAAACATTAATAGGGATTCATTAGAGAACTTTTTTTTGTGTTTCAAATTTGTATTATTTGACCCGAAGAGATGTAGACATACAATAAGTAATACAGCAGTGAATAAAGGTAATCAAACAAAACACTAAAGGTCTGGTCAGTAAGATTTAACAATAATATGACAGACTACAAAAAGCACACATATTAAGTCACTCAAAGTCACTATAATGGATGCAGATGAATATACATGCATAAACATACATCTAGACATACATACGTATATATATATAACATCTACACACACCTCATGCACATCGTACGCTATAGAAAAAAACATATATATATATATATATTTATATATATATATATATATAGACACACATACACACATATATACACACACACACACACACACACACATACACACATAAATATATACATATTCATAAACATACACAAACATGCATACTGTCATATAATACATACTAACATATTGCACATAGATACATTTCTGGAATAAGGAATAAGGAAGGAAGTGATAACGACTAACTTAAGTGATTCTAAGCGGTGTTGGTTCAACCCTTATAAATTTAGCCAGTATTATAACATTGAAAGATGTCAACAACAATCAGTAAAGAAACAAAGAACTAAAAATATCACAGAAACAGGACCAGAGGGGGAATCATGAATAAATAAACTAAACTTGTATATTTGACAACTTAAAGCTGCAGTATGCGAGATTGGCGCAAATATGATTTCAAAAAGTTATTTTTATTAAACGGCCGCTATATGGTGACAGTAGAACATGAAACAGGTAACCTGAGTTAAATCCTGTTCCTCTGTGTCCTACTGTGTCCTCCGGTGCTCCTAACGGCATCTGAAGGATTTCACTTACCGGAGGAAAACAAGGTCCGCTGCCCAGCTGCAGTCTATGAGAGCCGGCTGTCAATCACTCTGAACTCCGACCAAACGGTCAAACTAGGCAGCGCTGATCAAATATGAATCAATATTCTGTTACTGTAATGCCTATTTCTCTCCTCAGATGTTCTCAGAATCATCTTGGAGTTACTGTTTAGCTGTAAAATCTGTTGAAGGAAGCCAAGTTCTGGTCACATGCCCGGAGCACAGCCAATAGGAACGCTCTCTCTCTCTGAAATGACCTGTGATTGGTCAAAGTCTGCCGTCACGGGCTAGATTTTTCTAAAGCCTGAAAACAGAGACATGAGGAGGAGCAGAAGTCTAGTTTTCTCTCAGAACACTTGAATTACAATATGCTGAAAGGTTATTATGGAATTTTTGCCAAATTATGCCAAAAAATTGTTGCCTACTGCAGCTTTAAAGAATGAGAGAGATGACCAACTTGATCCCTTGAGCATTTGCATGAAATAAGCTGATTAGCTTTCCTTATTTTAGTCTTTTCTCTCTCACAAGTGTTGAGGATGAAAATTATAAAATGCAACTGTTATTGTCTGATTGTTTCAACAGATAATGTTAATTATTAGTATTTATTCACAAGAAGACCAGATCATTTTTTTAGATTTAGTTTTATTGTACTCTTTGTTTTGTCCTCAGATGACTATGATGATGTTCAACCACTAACTGAGGATTTCCCCCCACCGCCGCCTGAAATCAGGTATCTATTCACATCTGATCCTCTGAAAGGGAACAGGAAATGAGAGCCTGAGATCCTGACAGCTCAGTGCAGCTTTAAAGCTTTATTTATTTGGATCTGATAAGTGATGAGACCACATGAGGTAATGTTCAAACACAGAAAAAAACAGAATTATTCTACCTCTAATTTATTTTATTAATCTGCAGGAGAAAATCTGAGGAAATGTGTTGTTGATAAATGCATTTATTCTTGATTAACTGTTAAATCATCTCAATCTTTTTCCAGCATAGATCCTAAAGTGGAGAAGGAGCTCAGAAAAAGGTTTAAGGTAAATAGTTTTCACCCTGTCACACCAGACTATTTGGTTTTAGTGTAAGATAAAGCAGAGTGTCATCAGCATAGTAGTGAAAGGAAATAGTCATATTGTTTATTATTTGTTCCTGAATATTTGTCCAAAGGGAAACATGTATAGAAAGAAAAGAAAAGAAAAGAAAAGGTTGGATCCTTGAGGAACTCCACATACTCCACAATGATGAGAAGCATCATTTCCACATGATGCATTTAACACTAACATGTTACAGTGCCTCCATTAAGACAATCACTGGAATTTAGAAAATGCTAAAAATGGATCACTGTAACTGTTATTTCCCAGTATGAAGGGCCTGTCAGGGTGCTGCACACCATGATGGTGGATCCTAATAGCATCATAAAGAAGCCAGGAGGCAAAGATCTGAACGTGACTCAGGGAGAAGTCGTGGACATCATCGAGCTCACCAACAGCAAGAAAGCTCTGTGTTGCAGCCGGTTTGGAAAATGTATGAAAACACTTCACATCCCTCTTTGATTGCATGTTATTTTAAGATGCAGCGCATGATACATGAGCAGTTTGTCAAGGTGATGTTAGAAAAAGGGTAAGAGTGGATTTTTATTGTCATGGCTATGTGATTAATAAGACTACAGCCATGCCAGCGGCTCTGTGAGGCTATACTAAGGCACAGCTGTGCTTTGAGCTAAATGCTATCAACAACATGCTAACATGCTCACAATGGCATGACTAACATGCTGATGGTAAAGGAATACTTCATCCCCAAAATGACCATTTGTATATCCCATGTTATCTTGAATCGATGAAGAAAACTTTGTTTTTCTCGCATACCTCCATGGTGAACGAAGAATCCAAAAACACAGAAATGTCTCGATGAATTGAAGTAAATGCGTTTAACAGCAAAACTATATCAAAACATCCGTTTACAAACTGTCACACAACTCGTGCAGTATAATCCAAGTCTTATTTATCCAGTTTCATGCTCACTACTTCCCAAACAGATGCATTTACGTGAAAGCCTTACTATTTAAAACAATTCCACATAAACAGTCTCACGCGTGAGACTGTCAACCTCATGGTAGTGCTAGATGAAAAATCAGGTGCACCGTCTGGGGACAATGAATGACATTTTGTGCCAATCCATATAGTAGATAATGAAATATGTCACTGAATGAGTGAAAACTTTAACGTGCTGGGGGTAGTAGAGGAAAAGTCAGGGGATGACCAATTCAGAAACAGCTGTATTTTAATTAAATGTGACTGTTTTACATCCAGTCTGTTTTTCTCACCTCTCACAGATGGTTATGTGTCCAGATCTCTTCTTCTTCCAATGTAAGTGAATCAGTTTAATATGGGGCTCTGCCACCGTTAGCATTACCTTAATTTAGTCTCTTTATACTATAAATAAATAATGACATTTTTCACTAACCTAATGACCTATTTACCTTCCCGTAAATATATTCTTTGGCATGATGACAGCTCCTCTTTGGCTTGAATTCTTTAATAGAGATTTTTGTTGTTGTAGTTTTAGTTAGTAGTTTAGTTTTTAGTTTTAGTTTTGATTAAATAAGTAAAAGCTGTACATATACATATTCTATTTTTACAAATCTAAACATAGTACACATCTTTGAAGTTCATCTGCGCTAAAGTATAATGCATATAATGCATATGTTCTCATCAATGCTTACAGTAAACAAAATTGTAAACAAAATTTTGACTTCATGTTAAAAAGTTTAAGGAAATATCAATGAAAAATAACTTTTCTGCAGTCAATTTAACATCAGTCTTTCTTTACAGGGAAGGAGATATTTACGACGATGTTGACTATCCAGGCGGTGAGTCGTCTTTGGACCTTCATGTTCTGTAATAAATACCATGAAAACTGTGCTACTGTAATTTTCATTGTAATCAGAAATATTCACTTTTGAAAATCCATGTGTTTGTCTAACTTTTAAATCTATTTTTTAAGAATATTTTGTCTTTTTCTTTTATATTTCAGACGTCTACGACAACGACTCTCCACACATTGATTATTGAAACATGTCAAACACACAGTAAGAGAGATACAGACAGACAAAAGAAACAAACTATATAAAAATGTAAAACTGAAAACTTAAGCTGCATAAAACTATATAATTATCCATCTGGATACACACGTCACACAGCCAGTTTTCCTGTTACAACTGATGTGTCTGGCTCACAAACTAAAAAACTAAAGCTGTATAAAATCTATAAAACTGAGGGACAAAACGGTAAGATCAGGTCTACACACACACACACACACACACACACACACACACACACACACACACACACACACACACACACTTGCCCTGTGCTGAGAGTAACAAACTTGTCATCATTGCATTGTTTGTCAAACTGCTTGTATAGAAAATGAATACACTATCATTGTAGCTTTGTGTAATGCTTGACCTCTGAGATAATTTAAAATAAAGGAAATTACTTTTATTACTTTTTTACTGATAATCGTGTCCCTTTTTTAATTCACTTTTCTCTTCTTTTTTAATAAGAAAATGCTTAACCCCTGTAAATGTAACGTTTAGTAAAGTGGAGGAGGAATATGGACTTTATTTACAGATGACTGAGCCTTATGGAAATGAGGCAGAATAGCAATATTTTGGGGGAAAAAATATATTTAGACTATTAATTTGCATTCTAATATGAATTTGGAAAAAATGTGAAATTTAACAGCTAAACACACTTCCAGTAAAGGCTGAAGACAGCAGTTGGCCTTAGAAGTTTCGACTGGAAGCAACTGTAAAACTGTGAAAACAGTTATTGAAAACACATTTAATGATGGTGATTACAAATCCTTAAAAGATCAGACACCATAAACAAGATTTAGACCATCCCTAGGTAGGTATTAAGTAAAGTAAGTGACAAGGAAACTGAATTCAGACTACCTGTCTCCCATGCCAGAAAGAAACTACCAGTCAAAGGTCAACAATAAGCCCCTATAGGAAGTAAACATATAGAGTTCACAAGAGTAAAACTTAAATGAGAAAAAATACACAGCAGTTAGCTCAGAAGCAAATGTGTTTTTTCCAGATTACACAATATGTAGGCCTACAGCATGCATGCATATCAGCAGCATACATCCTCTTTAAGTTCTTACAGTGTTCACACATCGTTGGACTTCCTGCTGCTAATCAGACTGCAGTGCAAGCGGGTGTGGTGTTCACACTTTTCATCTCTAGTGTGTCTAGTGTGTGCCTTAAATGCACCATGTTATCTAATTATCTAATTTGTCTCTCTTCCGGTCAGATGAAGCATGAGGTGTCGAATGGGCCAGGGTTAAAAACAAATCTATGATTAGTACTGTATGTAATGTAGTATGGTTATGGAAAAGAAAATTCAGGTTTTATCATGTATGTAAACACCATTGAAAGAGTTGAAATATTTACATTTTCAGGATTAACTGAGCAAAAAGGAAATAAGTGAACATGTAAGTGTAATATTTTGGACAGTTTCACACAACCACAACACCAGTGGGGGAATGTAACTAAACATCCTACTTTTACGCAAGTACTGTTCTTAAGTACAATTTTGAGGTACTTTACTTCAGTATTTCCATTTTATGCTACTTTATAGGAATACTTTATACTCCACTACATTTCGGAGGCGAATATTGTACTTTTTACTCCACTAAGTTTATTTGATAACTTTAGTTACTTTGCAAATTTAGATTATTAGCACAAAATATGAATCAACTAATAAATTATTATATATTATTATAGGTTAAACTACCCAGCAGTATATAAAAGTGATTAGCTCCACCTTTACCAGCTACAACATTAAAGTGAGGGACTATTAATAAATACATCACTAATTACAATCCAGTGATGTAATATATATTATTTAGAAATGGGCTATTCTGCATAATGACGACTTTTACTTTTGGTATTTAAGTAAGTACATTTTGATGCTAATAGTAGATGTGGAGATAATAGATGCTAAGTAAAAGAATTCTTCTTCCTCCACTGCACATCAACACCTAACATTCAGGGGGGGGGGGGGGACTAATTTTCAGATTTTTATTTTTTAATTAATATTGATTTGTAAAGTAAAACTTAAAGGTAGCTGCACTATCCGTATGTAGCCAATATTGTTGAAGCAGAAATGATGCTGCCCAAACTGAAGAGGGCAGCAGTACACCATCACACGAGGGGGGGGGGGGGGACAGAATAATAATAATAATAATAATAATTTTATTTGTAGAGCACTTTTCAAGCACAAAGCACAAAGTGCTTTCCAAAGAAGTTCATAGGTGTTCAGTGTTCAGAGGTGTTGTTTTTCAAATATAGAAGACGAATAAGAAGTTCGATTGAATCGGTGATTGTCTACTTGAGTCTATCTGGGGTACTTCCTGTTTCAAAGTCCAGCTAGCTGATAGCTGATAACAGGTAATAGTGGAGATGTTGTGCAGGAGCTTCATAAATCAGTGTTTATTTATGTATTGTGTTTGAGCAGCAGCAGACAGACAGACAGACAGACAGACAGACAGACAGACATGCAGCCTTCTGTGGAGTCTCTGGTCCGGCTGCTGGAGTCATACAGAGGAAGAGATAAAGTTGTAAGTAACGTTGCTCATAGTTTTATATTTAAATCTGTGGAGTGAAACTATGGAACAGTTTTAATGTGGAGCTAAAGCAATGTCCAAACTTAGAGCAGTTTAAAATAAGGTATAAAGACATGATTTTCTCAAAGTACAGGGATGAAGTGGAGGTTTGACAATCAGGTGTTTACAGGGGTCACTGTTTATTTATTTATTACTGTTTATTTATTTATTACTGTTTATTTATATATTACTGTTTATTTATTTATCTGGTTTGCTCAATATTAAGTAATGATTTGGTATTCTTGACTGATAATGAATTCATATTTTGATAAGGATAATTATATCAGTAATTGATTTATATTTCTATATGACAGAGATGAAAGGTAATAATTATGGTTAAACAAGTTTAGGAAAAATAACTTGGATTATATGTTTAGCTCAATAAGGACGCTGGTTACTCATTAATGAATGAGTTATGGAGAAGGGATTAAATAAGTTTGTACTTCTTCTCACTCCTTTTCGAATATGTAAACCAAGGCAAGTGTTTGACAATTTCTTTTGCTTATGATTTTCATTGTATGTGGATACTGCTTTTTTTCTGGCAGTCCACTTGTTGTATGATGATTCTTTTTTTTTTTAATTATTAATATTATTTTACATGTTCGAAATAAAATTTGAAATGAAATGAAATGATCTGGGGTGCGAATAGACTAGACTCATTAGTTTGATATTGGTTTGGTTTTATAGTCCACCTGAGAGTATAGGCTGCACCAGTGTGA
The DNA here is from genome assembly GCA_916701645.2 of Sebastolobus alascanus. Lineage (NCBI taxonomy): Eukaryota > Metazoa > Chordata > Actinopteri > Perciformes > Sebastidae > Sebastolobus > Sebastolobus alascanus. Next base: position 503,781 of record CAKAOJ020000015.1, on the reverse strand, counting down.
CACAAAAACAAGCCAGTAGGCCAGAGTTCTTAATGAGTTTCTTTAGCTCACCTGGTAAAGCGGTCGCCCCATTTACCTGAGTCCTGCAGCGGCCGAGGGTTCGAATCCCTCCCGTGCTTCTCTTTTCTCTGTTAAAAAGTCAAAAAACATTTTAAAACGTAGTAATACTCGCTTTCAAGTAAAAGTCGTGCATTCAAAATCGTAATAATATGTTCATGACTTTAATGTTGCAGCTGGTAAAGGTTGGGCTAATTTTAACTACTTGATATACTGCTGGGTATCTTAACCTATAATATATATATACGAATTAAATATAATAGGCTATATAATTTAGTCTATTAGTTGATTAACATTTTGTATTAATAATCTGAGTAACTATTAACTGAAACTGTCAAATAAATTAAGAACGATATTGGCTTAGAAGTACAAGTAGAAGTACAAAGTAACATAAAATATATAAATTCCTTCAGAAATGTTGAAATGCTGCATTAATACTGTTAAACAAATGAATCACTATTCATTCGGTAGGTTATCAATCAGCATTTACTTTGACAATCAGTTAATCATGTAGGTCATTTTTTAAAGCAAACATGGCAAACATCCTCTTGTTTCAGCTTTTCAATTTACCTCGGGCTCTGGGAAGTAGTGTTGGGAGATAGTGGCCATTTTCCAATATTTTTGTGAAGAAATGATCAGCAGATTAATCAATAATGAAAATAAAATTGCACTGCTAGTCACTGGTTTATGAAAAAAAATGAAAGATTCAATCCGTGAATTATGCAGACGTTTCTTGTTAATAAATGCCTTTTGGTCCAGATGCTCTGCAGCTATTTCCCAGAGGGCTCCTATTGTTAAACTGACAACTCAAACTGTTCTTTTTAATAGCTTATAAATGATCTTTAAAGGATTAGTAAATGATCTATCTGCATTAATAAAGCCATTAATCACAACATATAACCCATTCATAAAGGGTGGCTTATTAGACAGTGGTACTTTTCAAATCTTTTCAACTTTTCAAAGCCTAAAAACAAGGAAAAATTGTGCCACAAAAAATATAAATAAAGATCAGCTTTCACTGCATCCCTGAAGGCAAAGTCTCTTTTTTGATAATCACTCCTTTCTCCTAAAAGTACTTTGAGTACTACGCAGTGTTTTCCTCCTCTTGTTTATCTCTGTTTGGGATTAATAAAGTGCCTTTCCTTCTCTTCTTCTTCTTCTCAGATGCGGACGGTCTGTTATGGCTCGCAGCTGGTTGGAGGAGTTCTTTCCCGGAAGGCAGAAACTGACATTTCGTCCCAGCGGCTCGGGAAACGTCTGCTGCTGTTCTCTGCTCAGCTCAGCCACTGCCGGACGGTGCTGAGGCTGTTTGATGATCTGTCCATGCTGGCTTACTCCCACAGCTATGGGTTTGGAGGCAGGGTGAGCCACACAACAACAACAACAACAACAACAACAACAACAACAACAACAACACTCTGCTCCATCCTCTTCCTCCTCTCAAGTCTTCTCATTCTTCATAATTCAGTCGGGGAGGGATGGATTAGCTTCTGTTCCACTAAGTAGTTTATTTCATCGTCTTTTTGAAAAGTTGAAACATAATAAAAGGGTTATCTGTCCATATTCTGAGCAAAATGAGCATCAGCTATTGTGCTGGATAGTAGAATTTGAACACCTCTTCGTTTTAACAAAGATAAAAGTCTGATAAATGTCTAAAAATGTACAATGAAAGTCTGACAAATGTCCAAAAAATGTAAAAAAAAAAAAAAAAAAAAAGTTCGAAAAATGTAAAAAAAAAAAAAGTCTGACAAATGTCAAAAAATGTCACTCAAAAAGGATGAAAAATGTAAAAAAAAAAATTGAAAAATTGAAAAATGTCCGAAAATGTAAAAAAAAAACAGTCTGACAAATGTCAAAAAATGTAAAAAACAGTCTGAAAAATGTCCGAAAAATGTAAAAAAAAAAAAAAAAAAGAAAAGTTCGAAAATGACCCCCAAAAAAAGTCTGACAAATGTCCAAAAAATTTAAAAAAAAATGTAAAATAAAAGTCTGAAAAATGTCCAAAAAATGTCCCTCAAAAAGGATGAAAAATGTAAAAAAAAAAATTGAAAAATTGAAAAATGTCCGAAAATGTAAAAAAAAAACAGTCTGACAAATGTCAAAAAATGTAAAAAACAGTCTGAAAAATGTCCGTAAAATGAAAAAAAAAAAAAAAAAGAAAAGTTCGAAAATGACCCCCAAAAAAAGTCTGACAAATGTCCAAAAAATTTAAAAAAAAATGTAAAATAAAAGTCTGAAAAATGTCCAAAAAATGTCCCTCAAAAAGGATGAAAAATGTAAAAAAAAAAAAAAAAGTTCGAAAAATGTAAAAAAAAAAGTCTGACAAATGTCAAAAAATGTCCCTCAAAAAGGATGAAAAATGTAAAAAAAAAAAAAAAAAAATTGGAATAATGTCGAAAAAAAAATTGAAAAATGTCCGAAAATGTAAAAAAAAACAAAGTCTGACCAGTCAAAAAATGTCAAATAAAAGTCTGAAAAATGTCCGAAAAATGTAAAAAAAAAAAAAAGAAAGAAAAGTTCGAAAATGACCCCCAAAAAAAGTCTGACAATTGTCAAAAAATGTAAATTAAAAGTCTGAAAAATGTCTGTAAAATGTAAAAAAAAAAAAAAAAGAAAAGTTCGAAAATGACCCCCAAAAAAAGTCTGACAAATGTCAAAAAATGTAAAATAAAAGTCTGAAAAATGTCCGAAAATGTAAAAAAAAAAACAAAGTCTGACAAATGTCTAAAAATGTACAATGAAAGTCTGACAAATGTCCAAAAAATGTAAAAAAAAAAAAAAAAAAAAAAAAGTTCGAAAAATATAAAAAAAAAAGTCTGACAAATGTCAAAAAATGTCCCTCAAAAAGGATGAAAAATTAAAAAAAAATTAATAAATAAATTGGAATAATGTCGAAACAAAAATTGAAAAATGTCCGAAAATGTAAAAAAACAAAGTCTTTATTTTGTTAGTATTCAACAGCTACAGTTCCTTACAGTTCCCATGAAGCTTTGACTGGTTGTGTTTGCTGAGACTCAGGATAAATAAAAAGTTGTTGTTTAATCTTTGTTAAAATGGCAAGGTGCTCAAATTTTACCCGGCAGTACTGCATTCATTTATGAGTGAAAAATGTAAATATCATGTATTTAAGCACATCATTAGCTACGTTCCCTGTGAAAACAATTCTGATCTTGAAAACGATAGGCTGATGTGATGCATAAAGACAGTTTTACCCTGTAGAATGCAGCATTAATGCATCATGTCTTTCACAGGAGGAGGACGCAGGCGTGCGCCTGATATCGGTGCTGACCAACGTGGCCGACCAGCTCTACTACCCGTGTGAACACATCGCATGGGCTGCTGACGCTGAGCTCATCAAAGTGAAGTCTGATAAGTGGTGGCTGCTGAGCACGGTGCTGTGGGGAAGCTCGCTGCTGCTGGGAATACTCAGGTCTGACATCACATGTGTAATTACTACACTGAATATAAGGATAAGGCTGGCAAATATCTTTATGTCTCTAAAATCAACAGTGAATTGATTTTTAGAGACATACGATACGATACGATACGATACGATACGATACAATTTTATTGTCAGTTTGCACTGAAATTCGTTTTGCGTCCATAGGAAGCTCAATTTGAGAAAAAGTACACGTACAATAGACAAACTGTTACCATACACAAACAGACAAGTAAGACACATCAGACAAAAACAACAACACATCACAACTAACCCTACATAACCCATTAAAAAATTACCATCTGTCCTCTGGAATTACATCTCCTTAGCAGCACATGAATTATTATTCAACAGCAAGATGGACTGATGAACAAAAGCGTTCTTCAGCCTGATGCGATTAAATGTGGGGACTCTAAATCGCCTCTTGGAGGGCAGAAGTTGATATTCCCTATTTTGAAACATGTAAGGGATCAGAAGAGATGCTGTTGGCAAGTCATAAAGATATTACGCGGCTTTGTTAAATACTCGATTCTGATTGGTCAATCGCTGCGTTCTACGGTCTGTTATTTCTTTATAGCAGACCGTTGCTATGGACACAGCTCTGATGTCGGACGCTGGCGGACCGTTTTTGTGTCAAATTATAGATTTTTTAAGTAAGTAGCCGTGTAATAAGCGGGATAATGTGCAGCTAGCGGGTCATTGTTGTGAAATAAACCCCTTCAGAGCGATGCAAGACCGGGGTTTATTTCACAACAATCAGCTGCTCGCTGTACATCATCCCTTACTTATAAATTATTATTTTTTATAACAATAAGAAGAAGAATTTTGTTATTTTATTAATTTTATTTTTCAAAATATCTTATATTCTTATTATATATTCTTATTATTATATATCTCATATTTTTATATAAGCTTTGAAAACCACTACACTAGACTAGAGCACCAAATATGTATTAATCCATCATGGCTGAAATTAGTCCCCAAGAAATACACTAATTACTCCTGTTGGAGTAACGTTTGTGAAAAGCTTCAGTGACCAGCTTTAGGAAATTAATGAGCATTTTTTAAAAATGAAACTATATATTTGTGACACGTTTTTAAAGATCTTTAGTAGGAACCAAAGGGCTTCGTGTTGAGTGCCACCGTGAGAACAAGTAAATCAGGGAATACTGAACAGACAAATGGTTTTGGTCTTTTTATAGGATTTGATGACAGTAAGAAAAATATAGAATAATGCCAGCCTTATCCTTCACGTAAATCAAATGAATTGTATTTAGTTTTTTCCTCTCAAACTACATCAAAAGTGGATTTATTTTACCCATTTCTTTTTTACAGCCTCTATTTTTTGTTTATCAATTCGTCACTTACAAAATGCTGATCATGTTAACAGAATCATTTGTAAAATTGAACACTACTTAATCACTTGTTTTACTTGCTGAATTTGGAGCAAATGGCCCTAAAACACCGTCAGTCTGAGTTGAAGTGTCATGTGAATCTTTTGCTCTTTAGATCGCTCCGAGTTCTGCTGCTCCTGAAGAAGAAGCTGGAGACATATGAGAGGGATGAAGGAGGCAACAGGTGTTGTATCTACAGTTTTCTGTCAAGTATTCACTCTCTTTACAGTTAATGTAGAGAGGGAATCTCATACTGTGAGACATTGTTCAGTAATAGAAATGTCCTGATGAGCCTGTTTTTCTTCTGCAGTCACTCTCAGCTCCACAGACAGATGCAAGGGGAAGTTCTCTCCGTCCTCAGCAGCATGGCTGACCTCAGTAATGCCATTCACTGGATGCCACCAGGTTTCCTGTGGGCGGGACGCTTCCCCAACTGGCTGGTTGGGCTGATGGGCACCGTCTCGTCTCTGATTGGTTTGATCCAGATGAACGCCGGAGACACCGATGAGACAGACGGTGCATAGTCTCTTCACCTCACAGCGAGGAATAGATCAGGTGCTTGGATGACTGGATGAATGATCTGTGCTGGTGGAAAATGCTGAGTGAAAAGGATGTGACGCAGTCTACCGACTAAAATGTCTGAAGAACATGTGAAATCATCTGGACCTGTAACTGGATGATAAGTGAATAATCTAAGTAGACTTGTGGTAGCCAATCATCCTAGTGCGTCATCAGATGGGACTGAAAGCCTCTTGAAAAAAGGGCAAAAACATATTCAATTTCATTAGGTTTTTAAAAAAAATATTTGGACATTTGAATCAGTCGTCAGACAGTTGGAGGCAGGATTTGATGATGAGACCTTCTCAGCTAACTGCTACAGCAACACAATCACATACATGTGAAATGTATCTCGAATATATGTGTTATTATATGCAGATAAAAGTATTTACATGTCAGATGTTTTCAGAAAGGAGTATTCAGATCCTACATGACAATGACAATTAAGTCCTAACGACATGGTTAATTGGAGGCAGCTCCCTGGGGTGAATCAACTTTGTATTCAGCACATATTGCCTCCTACCTACAGGGATGATATTGGTTGTGTTTAGAAATTAAAGCTATGTGGTAATTTTAAGAGAGATGATGTGGAAGATTGTTAAATTATTGCCTTATGTAGATACACGCTTTTATAGGTGGGCTACTGAGATCACTCAAGTTAAAATTAGATTTCTGTCTGGACAGACAACACTTTTTATATGGAAACAGTCTGTGTTACTGTTCAAATGGGACAGAAGCACAATTAGCTGCTTGAAATGTAAATTGAATCATGTGTAAATTTGCTTGAGATTATGTAAACTAATGAACTTTTTAAATAAATTGAGTCTGTCCTCTGTTGGATGATTACTCGATGTTTGATTGAGCAGGTCTGAAAGCGTCAACATGACGTGTGCGACTGTTGCCTTCAAGTGCTGACGGACGGATCGCGATTGAGAAAAAGAGTCTCTTTAGCGCAAATAATCAACCGCAAGTGAGATACACCACTTTATTCTGCAAGACCAGTGCGAGTCACCTTTTAATTTCCCTCTTCATAAACTGTAATTATAACCACACCGAATGGCTAAATTCAAAATGGAAAGTTAAATGTTAAAATGTAAGTTTATATTTTCGATGAAATATGAGGAAAAACGGGAACCTCCAGCAGCACGTGAACGCAGCACAGCTACCAGCGACAGAATATAATAAAAACTGTCGACTCGACAGCAGCAATAATGACAAGAAAACTCTGTTTCACACCCTGACTTTTTTGTTTTTTTACTCCTGGATTATGTGATTGTTATATTTAAAGGTGCTGCTGTTGTTAGTATGACGAATAAAACAAAGCCAAAGTTTTGGAAAAGACTCAAATCCCAAACCAGGTCCACTCATCTGTCGTGGCACCCAGAGGAGACTCTCTGTGAGGGCGCAAAGACACCGAAAAACACCGAAAACACCTAAAACAGCAGGTGAGAGCTGCTCCTTTGCGCTGCTTACACCACAGTGTTTAACACAGGAATGACATGTTTAGTCAGTGAGCTCCTCTCGGTGTGCTGCGGGTTGTAATTAGCTCACTAGTTAGCATTGGGCTACTTTAAATGCTAACTTTAGATACTGAGCTGTAACGTGTAAAGTTAGTGTAAAGAGTGACATGTTCAGGATTCTGTGGTTTTTCATTATTAGATCCACAGATTAGTTAGCTTTCTAAACTGCCAGTCCTTATTCCTTTGCCTCACTATGTTCTGTATCTAATGTTATTCCAAGCAGTGAGCTGATCTGCAGAATAGATCTTTTATATTTGGGTTTTTCCTTCTGTGAAATACACATTATGCGTCTTTGTGACCCAGTATCAAAACAGCGATTTGTATTAAAACCCTGTGTTGCCTTGTGGATTATTTATATGCCGAATTTACCAGAAAACCTGCCTGATTTGTGATATTATTCTCCAGTGTTGCTCGAAGACACTACTACATTGAAACGATCGAGAAAGCTTTATAAAGTTGCAGTTTTTTGAATGAAGTTTGGTATGCTGAGCTCGCTCTTACACGGGATTGCCTTCTTCTTCAGGCAATTTATTTTAGGGTGCATTGATATATATATGTAATGGCAACTGAATTACTTATATTAAAACATCTTTAATAGATAAAAGAAGGGGTGTGTTCTCTATTTGATGGTTACACACATTGCACATGTTGTCCTTGTACTTTGAGCTTGAGGCTGCTTTCTCTATCTTGATCTACTTCAGATAATGCTAGCTTTAACTGATAGTACTAAAGACATTATGAGACCATCTTATGTTATACTGGCAGCTTGGTTCATGCTACAGCTGTTATTTACAATCGATTACCATGTTTTATGACTATCATATTCATGTAAACCAAGTGAAAACAATTCCTGATGACCTCTTAAATGAATTTTTTCTCTCTGACAGGCTTTCTTTCAGAATGGACTCGGACGTCTGCCCCGCTGATCGGTCAGACTCCTCGTGTCCCGTCGCCGTTGATGGAGCCTCGGAGGTCGAGGTCAGCAGACAGACTGCTTCAGAGATGGAGGATGTGGACTCCTACAACCTGATGGAGCCTCCTCCGTTAGACTGGAGGTCCGACTCCTCCAGTGAGGCGGGCTCAGCAGATGACCTGGATGACCCCAGCTTCCCTCCCTCTGCTGACAGTCTGACGGTCAACGCCAGTCCGGGTGAGCCACTGCTACCACCTTTAGGCGTGAGTGACACTGTGCAGGAGCTTGTGGGAAATAATGCAAAGCCAGTCCAGGATATTGAGGTGGAATTGGAAGAAGAGGATGGAGCAGTTGAGGAAGAGGATGTTGGGGAATACCAGGAAAATGTAAGTGATGTGGAGAATAGGTTCAGCGAAGAGGAGGTGGAGGGAACTAACAGGAGATCGGGTGATGAAGACCACAGCCGCATCCACACTCTTCTCAGCCAGCTCCAGCTGATGGGGGAAGAGCCTCATCCCAGCCGCCGGACACCAGCTCACCTCACCCAGCACCAGAACTCCAGCCGGTCTGAGCTGGAAGCGTGTGCTGCCTCCCTAATAACAGACGACAGCACTGAAAGCACCGGGCTGCTGTTCTCTGAGAGCCAGCAGAGAGACCTGCTGGGGCTTCTGCAGTTCACAGAGATCAGCGCTACACCCAGTCCCACCTCCAGAGGAGACGTGGACGCTGTGGTGTCAGTTTCCTACAGCCAGGAGGACGCTCAAAGGTTCTGGGGACATTATGGGAATGGTCAACAGCAGCAGCAGCGGCACAGGGAGGACTCCATCGCCTCCCTGCCGGATGATGAGTATCCTGAGCCGGTGTGGATGAAGCTGGGCGAGGAGCCTCCAGAGGAAGAGGAGGCTGCTGCAGAGAGCGAGCAGGTAGGGAGAGGTACTATTACTGTAATCAGCTGAAAGGTGGAGGAATTGTAAACTCCAAATTTGTTGTTGATTTATTAATAGATAGATAGATAGATAGTAACTTTATTGATCCCGAGGGAAATTCAAGTTTCCAGCATCACAGTTCCATAGTGCAAACATATTAGTAAAAACGACACAGGTGAGTAGTACACATGTTAGTAAAACGACACAGGTGAGTAGTACACATATTAGTAAAAACGTCACAGGTGAGTAGTACACATATTAGTAAAACGACACAAGTAGTAACAAGACACATGTAAGTAATACAGAGTATAAAACAAAATATGCAATGTGCAGAAGAACTGTTAAAAATGAATATAGTGCAGGGTAAACAACTGAGATACAAGACTATTTAAAGAAAAAGTGAATGTAGTGCAGAGAGTGATATAGTGCTGGGTGATTAAGTATAGGAGATATAGATATTAAGAAATGTCAGATATGGAATATAATGCAGGATAAGAACTGAGGTAGAGAAGTTTTTGTAGTGTGCAGAATTAAAGTGGTTCAGTCTATTAAAGTGCACTGTGTGCATAACTGTCCTGCAGACCGTCCTGCAGACCGTCCTGCAGGACGGTCTGCAGGACGGTCTGCAGGACAGTTATGCACACAGTGCATCCCATAATGGCTGTGTCAGTCTCTACAGAAAACCCTATTCCTCATTTAACTACGTACAAAAAACTACGTAGTGTGATGTATGCTATAAATTTGTGTGAAAAAGATTTGCGTCAACTTAAAGGGACTCCACAAAAATGTAAAACAAAGGAGGTTAATTGCATTTATTACACGGCTGTGTTGAATACTCGATTCTGATTGGTCAATCACGGCGTTCTGCGGTCTGTTATTCTGTATAGCAGACCGCTGCTATGTATAGCAGACCGTTGCTATGGGCGCAGCTCTGATGTCGGTCTCTGGCGGACCGTTTTTGCGTCAAAATATTGATTTCTTCAGTAAGTAGCCGTGTAATAAGCGGGATAATGTACAGCGAGCGGGTCATTAATGTGAAATAATCCCCTTCAGGGCGATGCTGCATCGCCCTGAAGGGGATTATTTCACATTAATGACCCGCTCGCTGTACATTATCCCTTACATGTTTATCAACACAGATGTTGAAGTTTAACCAAGAATTAAAGGTACAGTGTGTAGGATTTGGTGTGGTTGCCAACTGAGTTCCCCTCCGCTCACTCCTCCCTTTCCAAGACTGCGGTAACGTGAGCCGCCGAGTGCAAAACCGTGGTAACGCCGTTCACCCTCGCTCAGAGGCCATCCATACCATAATAACGCAACTTTAGGGGCAACGAAAGTCAGACAGCGGCTGGCGGTACCGCGGTTTTGCACTCTCCGGCTCACATTATCGCAGTTTCACAAGCATGTCAGAGAACTATAGTGGCCTTCAGGTAACGTAAAGTCTCTCTTTAGAGTCAGTCTTTGGTTTTGTCCGTTCTGTTCTACAGTAGAAACATGGTGGAGCAGCATGGCGGACTCCCTGAAGAGGACCCGCTCCCTATGTAGAGATGAAGGGAATTTGCCTTTAGTGATGGTTTAGTGATGGATAAAGTGCTCCATGTCCAGCAGGGATTCAGTATCCAGCCTGATGCTAAAGTACTGCACAGACCTGTGTCACTAAACTTACTGCAAATGAGGAAATGCTCAGTAACTCACGTGGGGACAGCAGCGCCACAACATGGGATTAACAGTAGAGACACATTAACATGCCGTCAGTTTGTTTCATTTCTTCTTAAAAGGTCAGGTTTTTCATTATGAAAATGTATATGTGAGGGCAATGTGACGCAAGAGAAGCAATGTTATCTGTTTCCTTTGCCTTTCTGGCAACGTGTGTTTAGACATTTCTCTCTTTTATTTAAAAAAAGAAAAAAAGTTAAGAAGCAAAACAGATTTACACAATTTTAGTTAGAAAAAAAACACAAGACCAAGTGAACAAATGAGCTTCTTTGTATGTTCTGTATTTCTTTCTGCATGTGGAGTAGCCTATACAATATGAGCAAATCTGAAGGGACTGTTTTAAAAGAAAGCAAATTGTATTTAAAGATTCAGTGTGTAGGATTTGGTGGCATCTAGTGGTGTGGTTGCAGATTGCAACCAACTGAGTTCCCCTCTGCTCACTCCTCGCTTTCCAAGACTGCAGTAACGTGAGTGTAAAACCGTGGTAACGCCATTCGCCTCGCTCAGAGGTCATCCATACCATAATAACACAACTTTAGGGGCAACGGAAGTCAGACGGCGGCTGACAGTACCTCGGTTTTGCACTCTGCAACTCACGTTACCGCAGTTTCACAAGCGTTTCGGAGAACTACGGTGGCCTTCAGGTAACATAAAAACTTGAAAGACTCACTAGAGCCGGTGTTTGGTTTGTCCGTTCTGGGCTACTGTAGAAACATGGCGGAGCAACATGGCGGACTCCGTGAAGACGACCCGCTCCCTATGTAGATATGAAGGACTCATTCTAAGCTAACGAAAACACGATAATTCTTAGTTTCAGGTGATTATACACTAATGAAAACATAGTTATTTATATTATATTTCATTTCTGCTAATAGATCCTCTGAAATGTTACACACTGTTCCTTTAAATGTCATCTGTAATTTTTGTTATGACTGAAATTAACAAATATTTTCAGTTCATTAATCTATGAGTTGCCTTTTTGTTTCGAATGACTAATCAGTCTATAAAAATGTCAAAATGAATTAATTAAAATTGATGGCGAATGACCATCACAAGTTACCAGAACCCAAAGTTTTGTCTCAGTCCGATGAGCAGCCAAAACAAAACTCAAGGTGTTTATTTAATATTATTACACGGCTGTGTTGAATACTCGATTCTGATTGGTCAATCACGGCGTTCTGCGGTCTGTAATCTCTGTATAGCAGACCGTTGCTATGTATAACAGACCGTTGCTATGTATAACAGACCGTTGCTATGTATTACAGACCGTTGCTATGTATAACAGACCATTGCTATGTATAACAGACCGTTGCTATGTATAACAGACCGTTGCTATGTATAGCAGACCGTTGCTATGTATAACAGACCGTTGCTATGTATAACAGACCGTTGCTATGTATAACAGACCGTTGCTATGGGCGCAGCTCTGATGTCGGACTCTGGCGGACCGTTTTTGTGTCAAAATATTGATTTCTTCAGTAAGTAGCCGTGTAATAAGAGAGATAATGTACAGCGAGCCGGTCATTGTAGTGAAAGAATCCCCTTCAGGGCGATGCAGCATCGCCCTGAAGGGGATTCTTTCACTACAATGACCGGCTCGCTGTACATTATCCCTTACAAGATGTAAAACAGAGAAAAACAAGATATTAGCTTCAAGATGTTTGTGATGCTGTAACCAGCAAATGTTTGGTCTTTTTAAATTGCTAAGTAACTAAAAGGGTGCGAATTATAATCTTTTAAAATTCTCTTGAACTGTTTTTATTTTCTTTTTGCACCGTATGCCATTCAGTCTTGACAGTTTATTCCTTTCTCTTTTTGCTGTCGTTGCAGAGTGCTGATCATCCCTCGTATAAAGACGGTGAGTCACTTCAGCTCACTCGTCTCATAGAAAGATTTTTCGGTGTCAAATGTTACTAAAGAGAAATGAGGCCGAGTCGTTGTCTAATGTGTTCTCCTCTTTCAGTGCCGGGTCCGTGCGATCCTGAAGACCTGTTGGATGGCGTGATATTCGGTTCCAAGTACTTGGGCTCCACTCAGATCAAATCAGAGAAGAACCCGTCTACAAACGCCCGCATGACGCAGGCTCAGGAGGCAGTGGATCGCATTAAGGTGAACTGATATGAGAGATGCTCACACTGAACACTGAACACAGCGGTTGTTGTTGCTGTGTGATATTGTTCTAGTAAGGGATTTCTGTCATATTAAAAATACCAGGTTTGAAATCCAGATTCTTCTATCAAGGCTGTTTTGTTTTTTGTCATCAGGATGTCAGTGTGACTGTGTTTGTTTCAGGCTCCAGAGGGAGAGAGCCAGCCAATGACGGAGGTGGATCTGTTCATCTCAACCCAGCGAATCAAAGTCCTCACTGCTGACACTCAGGTTGGCTTTTCTAACCGTGAAATTTACCTCATAGTTTAGAACTTCTTTTTCTTTCGTTCCGGGTTTTGACCACATTTATTTCTGCGTTATCATTTCCTTTTTTGCTCAACTAGCTTGCAACAAGAAGCTGTTTTCAGTATTATTTCTAGTATCACTACTTCCACTTTATATTGGTAGTTTTTTTGGCTTTTGAGCCACAAATGCTGATGGTGGATATTAGTGGAGTCTCACTGGATTTCAGATAGTAGGATGGATTTGAATAAAAAAAAACTTGATAATAGTGTGAACTGTTAGATTCAGCTATGGACAGCTTTGGAATCAAGATCTTCATGTGTCAATTAAAAGAATTAACTTCATCTTAGTGCATCTAAAAATACATGTGGGTTAGCTAATCAACAAAGTGTGTTGTGAAGAAACAGTTTGATTGGAGGAGTTATCAAAAAGTTATGGAATTAAAATACTTAAATATTGGTCGAAACCCTGCGCTGCATCAACGTCTGCAGTTGCTAGTTTGTGTCCATTGTTTATTTTTCCTCATTAAGTGTCCTTCCTGCTCTCTCATCATGAACATTACTTAAATGCCTGACATGTAATTAGATTCAGGATTTGATAAAAACATGCAGTGTACGGCTGCAACTAACGATTATTTTCACTGTCGATTAATCATGTGATTATTTTCTCCATTAATCGATTAGTTGTTTGATCTATAAAATGTCAGAAAATTGTGAAACATGTCATTCAGTGTTTCCCAAAGCCCGAGACGACGTCCTCAAGTGTCTTTTTTTGTCCACAACTCAAAGATATTCAGTTTACTGTCATAGAGGAGTAAAGAAACCAAGCTGGAATCAGAGAATTTAGACTTTTATTTCTTAAAAACATTACTCAAACGAGTGATTATCAAAATAGTTGGCAATTAATTAATAGTTGACAACTAATCGATGAATCATTGCAGCTCTACATCAGTGAACTTTTCTTTTATAAGGCGGCATTGCACTTCTAAAGTTTCACCTTCAAGCTGAGCTCCGGCAGCAAGAATCCTTAATATAGAAGTGAATGGTGATTTAATATGAGAGCTCTGCAGTAATGCTGCAGTTATAGTAGAGTCTATTTTCATCCACTATGTGGTTGAATTGTCAGGAGAGTCAAAGTGGGTCATCTACTGTCAGCTCCCTCTTTGCATGGCTGGTTGCTCCTCATTGCACCATTCTCATGGATATAAAAATAATCAGGGTTTTTTTTTGGTGATTTTTATTTTTTTAGGAGCCGCTCTGCTAACGGTCCCTCTTGTTTTTGTCAAAAATATTATTATTCCTAGGAAATCTGCCTTCTCATGCATGGAAATAAACCAAACTTTTAACATAGGTCCAGTCCGATGCCAAACTTCCTCAACTGGCTTTGTGGGCTAATATTCCTGATGGTGGCGCAAACACCTAAAGTTGAAAACTTTGAAAATTCATAACAAATCAGCCGTACGTGCTACAACTTAGCAACTTTCCCCAAAATGTAGGCCCAAGTGAGCAGAAATGTTCATATGCTTCAACCTGGCAGGAATTATGAAGTCCATCACTCTGTTTTTCTCAAAAACTGTAAAACTAATTAAACCTACTGTATCTCCTCCCACAGTTTTTGCTCAATTGACGTCAAACTTGCTGCGCTGCATCTTCAGACCGTCCTCCACAAACGACCCAGCCAGATTTTTGAATTATCAAAAATTGAGCCCACAGTGCATCAAAACGTTTTAGTGTAAACAGTACTGTACACAGCTACTGCAAATTCTGCCTAAATAAATCTCCAATATTCATCAAAATAATTGACAAAATGTTGAGGTCATGGTAGATGTAGGGCGGTAAATTTCAGAATTTTATCTCAAAAACTGCATTTTTGACAATATTTTGATTCTATCCTCATGTGAACCATTGCAGTCGATGGAAACAGAGCATATTTACACATCAGTTTGTCACTTAGGGAGCAATCAATCTTTAGAAACATACACTGTAAACATCTCTGTTGTCTAGATGAAGTACGCACATTCTCAGAATTTTGTCTTGATAACTGAATTTTTGACACTAGTTTGAAATCTGCCTTTACATGAAACCCTGGAGATTGCCTAAGTCATAGTGTGGTAGTTTCTCACTCGGCAGTAAGCTCACCAAGATAGTGACTTAGCCACCGAGTTTGATTTATTTTTTGCATCTCATACCAGCACCTTGACTTTTTCAATTATAACTTGTATTCTGAAGGAAAGTTGCCTGAATTTTGATCATGATATTTTATTATCGTATCAATTTGTGAGGAGAAATCTTATTTTTTAATTTCCCTGTTGTTGCGTTGAAGAACATTTCAACTTGTCCGATTTAATAGATTTAATGAAATACAGTATAATGCCACGTAAGTCACTATAGTCACATAATCCTTTACACAAAGTTCATATTTGTCTCCTGAATTTTTCATAAATGTAGTGCTTTTGACAGCTGATTTTTTTGGGAAATTAAAGTGCACTTGAATGCCTCACCAATGAGAATTTTGGAAGTGGTTAGAGTACCAGGCAATAAAAACCTGACGAAACAAGAAAAGAATAAAGGTGGGGCAGTGTTCTTTTTATTCTATCTCTGCAAGTTGAATTGAAGACCAGGTCTTCCTGTCTTCTCTCTGTGTCTAATATTATTAACAACACCTTCATGTCTGGTTTCCACTCAGGAAGCCATGATGGATCACGCTCTGCAGATGATCTCTTACATCGCAGACATCGGTAACATCGTGGTCCTGATGGCACGAAGGAAACGTAAAGGGCAGGATGCTGACTCTCCCTCTTCCTCTTCCTCTTCCTCTTCCTCCTCCTCCTCCTCCGGGCCTCAGAAGAAGTACTTAATGATCTGTCATGTCTTCTCCTCTGACGATGTGAGTTAGTCGATTGAACGGTCGTTTTATAAAACGGGAAACCTTCGTGTGTTTTTGTTTTACTTTGAACTCGACAGCTGTTAAAGGATTAAAAAGTGTTTCCTGCTCCGCTTTTATGATCTTCATTGTTTCAGTTCACCTGTAGTGTTGAGCCTTCGGCTGCAAAACTCACAAACAGGCTCACAAGTCAAGACATCATTAAAGTATCTTTTGCTCCCCGCAATGTTGCGTCTCAGATCAAATGTGCTTTTTTCAGCTGGACAACAGCTTCAGCTTGGCCTGGTTTCCTTCCCCCAGACGGCCAGCGAGTTCTCCTGAATGTAAAAAAGCTCTGGCTGTCGTCCCAGTTTTCCACTGTTGGCAAGACTGAATAGAGGGAGGAAGAGTTTCTTTTTAGAAACCAATTAGCTGTGGGATACTGAAGGCCATGAGGCCGCTGCGTCTACTGCTAGTTTTCCCAACTTAACTCTTTTATATGAACAGTTTCATTTTAAAATGAGATGTACAAAGGATGGGGTGAATGTAACAACAGGAAAGACTCAGTTCACCTATTATAGGAAAGTAGGGAACCTTTTCAGACTTGATGCTCTGTTTTTCTTGTTTTAGTTTCAGGGTGTTTCGGGTGCTTTGTTTAGTGTTTTGCAAATTAATTTGCTTTCATTTGTTAGTATGAAAATGGAAGGTAAAAAGTGAATGAAGAATATTTATTTAACAAATTGAAACCTGAGTCAGTTCTCTCTCTCCATCCAGGCTCAGGTCATAGCGCAGGCTATCGGCCAGGCGTTCGGAGTGGCGTACCAGCAGTTTCTTCAGGCCAGCGGCATCAAGGCCAGCGATCTGAGGCCGGGCGAGTACAGCGACTACCTGGAGAGTCAGGAGCTCTATAACGGAGACCTGGCCCACTTCTCTGACTCTCAGAACATCCGAGACGTAAGCAGATTGTGATTGTTGTCTTAACACAAACTACAGGTGGCCATTAATATATGTCATTACGATACAATTTGATGTTATTAAGGATTTTCTAGTGCACATGTAAGAAGAGTCGTGTGAGGTGGTTGAATGTATAATTTAAATCAGTAATGATTGATATTTAACTTAAAGGTCCCATATTGTAAAAAGTGAGATTTTCATGTCTTTTATATTATAAAGCAGGTTTAAGTGATATATAAATACTGTGAAATTATCAAAACGCTCAATCCACAGAGAAATACACACAGCCCGTATTCAGAATCTGCGTTTGAAACAAGCCGTCAGGATTTCTGTCCATTTGTGATGTCACAAATCTACAATATTTAGACAATTTCACAGTTTTAAACGTAAACATTCTAAATGTGTCCCAGTTTATTTCCTGTTGCAGTGTATGTGAATGACATCAGCTGACAGGAAGTAAAAATGGACCCAAGCTGTTTCCTAGCAACGCAATTCTTTTGCAATTCCGTTGAAATGCGCTGAAACGGAGCGCTTCTGATAGAGGGTGAACACAGGTATATTCAGACAGACAGTAGGAGAAAAAAAATGTGTTGTTTGAACATTAAAGCATGTAAACATGTTCTAGTAGAAACACAAAATACAAGTATGAACCTGAAGATGAGCACGATATGTCCCCTTTAAAATGCGAACAGAATTAGCCAATATCATCTTTTCAGCTTTTTCAAGATGTTTCTAACAGACATTAGAAACAGAATATGATGGGTAACGGGTTACTACTAGAAGTGGGTCAGAAGTTCAGCTCACTAAACCTCAGTGCAGAAAGATTATTACATTTGGCCACAAATGATGTCTCTCACATTCATTTCACCTCACCTAATCTCGTTTCTCATCTGTTACCTATTCTGAGGTTGATGCGACTGCCATCTTTAAAGGGATAATTCATCCAAAATATCAGGTCAAGTCAAAGCGTTAATTGTCATGTGCTCAGTTCAAAACAAGTTTCGCTGTACAATGAAATTCTTCCTCTGCCTTCTGCTCTGAGTGCCGTTTACAAGGAAACACAAAGTGTAAGAAATAAATAGATACAGAAAGAAAGAACACTATTTACAATATAAAATGAAAATAGATAGAGAAGAATGCTATGTATAATATACAATAATAGAAAAATAGAACAGTATCTCTGCAAAATGTAAACGCAAACGTCCCTGGTTCAATTCTGGACCTGTTGTTTATTTATTTATTAGTTTATTTGACAGGGACAATACATAGGCATTGTTACACTTAATTAAAGTGCAACCGATGCAACGTATATAGGACTTCTAGCCAGAGCTAATTTGCAGACCTTATCCCTGGTTAGGCTTTTAAGAAAAAGAAGATAAAATAAAAAAAGAAAATACAGAATAGCACATCATACATAAAATCACGTAATACAACATCGTACAATACAGTCGAATTAAATATGTTAGTTCCCAATAAATAATCAGTGATCGCAGGTTTGGTTTAGTTTCAGCCAGTGTTTCACCTTTTCATTGAACGTTTTCAGGTCAAGTTGTTGCACTTAATTCCCCGTCTCTGTCTCCCCTTATTTCCTGTCACCTCTCAATTGTCCATTTTAAAATAAAGGCATAAAACAATCCCACAAAAAGTTGCTCCTTCATGTAGGGCAGCTGCTGTAGTCAGCTTGGATTTATGTATTACGATGTATTTCAATAGTGATAATTTTCAAATGTAGGTAATTGTAGGGAAATAACTGGTTAACCAAATGCAAACCTTTTCCCTGCTGTGTGTCTTTTGGCTCAGGTTGCCATCACCAAGGCTCCCGGTGAGATCCTGGGCCTGGCGGTGGTGGAGTCGGGCTGGGGATCCATCCTGCCCACAGTGGTCGTGGCCAACCTGCTTCACGGAGGTCCTACCGAGCGCTGCGGCGAGCTCAGCATCGGGGACCGCATCATGTCCGTAAACAGCACCAGCCTGGTGGGTCTGCCCATCAGCACCTGCCAGAACATCATCCGGGTAAGGAGGGAACACACCAAACTTAGTTAACCTTAGCCTTGGTGATTTTAACTTTAATTCTGCACACTACAAAAACTTCTCTACCTCAGTTCTTATCCTGCATTATATTCCATATCTGACATTTCTTAATATCTGTTTCTCCTATATTTTATTATCCAGCACTATATCACTTTCTGCACTACATTCACTTCTTCTTTAAATAGTCCTGTATCTCAGTTGTTTTACCCTGCACTATATTCATTTTTAACAGTTCTTCTGCACATTGCATATTTTGTTTTATACTCTGTATTACTTACATGTGTCTTGTTACTACTTGTGTCGTTTTACTAACATGTGTACTACTCACCTGTGACGTTTTTACTAATATGTTTGCACTATGGAACTGTGATGCTGGAAACTTGAATTTCCCTCGGGATCAATAAAGTTACTATCTATCTATCTATCTATCTATCTATCTATCTATCTATCTATCTATCTATCTATCTATCTATCTATCTATCTATCTATCTATCTATCTATCTATCTATCTTCACAGCAGATGTGCTGCCCAAAGGATGCACTAGATGGCACTATATGTTTCCATGCAGTGTGAGGGTGCATATACCAGTATTGATTTGCTACTGGATTCAGATATTTATTTGGGATTTTAAAAGGGCCAATATCAGTATTCATCCAGTTTTGTATAGCCCGTATGTTTGCGCTGATATTCAACATTTCAAGAGTTTTAAGAGTTTTCATCCTGTTAAGGTAGAGCACAACCGAGTTCATGATATTGTGTCCATCATTTGCCTGTGATGGACAAAATATCACGAACACCTATATAATGCCTTCAACACAACAGCACTGCACTGCATTTTATGACTGTGAAGCGTATAATGTTTAGTGTTTTGAGACTCTGTCAACTTTATGGTAATTTGTGAGGCCGTGGTTAATCATGTTGTTGCATTATATAGCGTATATAAAAGATTTCACATGCAGAGGGTAGTGACCATGAAAGTCTGAGTGGCAACCAAACAACTGTCAGCGTTTACCATCTTACATTTTACATAAAAAGAAACACCAAAATAAATGTTTTTAAAAATTAAGGACCCGTTAAGGAACTAACGAGAAGCGTTTGCAGACCTTTAAGGTAGTAATGCAGCACTCGTCACTGGGATCAAGACTAGACTAACAGCAACAAATATAATTGGTCAGTTACATGAATAAAGAAGTTTGCAAAGAAAATAACATTTCCAGTGAGGTTTACTAAAGTGGTTTTATTTAGCTGTGGTCAGAACAATGCTGCTGTAACCTTAGTGCTCTAATTCACATTTTGTTTCTATCTCAGGACTTAAAAAGCCAAAAGTATGTGAAGCTCAGCATCGTCCATTGCCCGCCAGTCACCATGGCGATTATCAGGAGGCCAGATCCCAAATTCCAGCTGGGCTTCAGTGTGGAGGACGGCATTGTAAGTCAATATTTATATTTTCTACGTGTCTCTCGGTTTGTCTCACTCTCACAGCCAGTTCTTCTGTTTTCTTCAGTTTTTTTTTTTTAACAAAATAATCCACTTACTAGCTTTTTGTCTTTGTTTTGAAAAGTAAAAATCCCCTCTCTCTTCCTGGTTGCAGATCTGCAGTCTGATGCGGGGCGGTATAGCAGAGAGAGGAGGCATTCGTGTTGGGCATCGCATCATTGAAATCAACGGGCAGAGTGTCGTCGCCACACCGCACGACAAGATCATTCAGATCCTGACCAATGCTGTCGGAGAGGTGAAAAGGGTTTTCATTTCGCCATAAATACAGTAATAGGTATTCCACTCAAAGTTTGTTTTCTATTATGACATGTTCTCAGAGTTAAAAGTTAGATTTTTCTCCTTCCGGGCAGATTCACTTGAAGACCATGCCAGCCTCAACATATCGACTCTTAACAGGACAAGAGCAGCCCGTGTTTCTTTGAGCACTTCCTGCTGCAACAAGGACAAAACTACTGCACAGTGTTCAAACTCCATGAACTTTTGCCAAAATCAGAAAATATTATGTAATTGATCATACAGCATATCATACGCTGTTGTCACGCCACTGAATACAACATACTAGTCTAGCTATATATTTTTAAGCTGTAAATTGTAATATTGTGAAAGCATATTGGAAAGTGACAGGGATAGATGATGGCTCTCCATTTATATTTATCTGATATTTAACAATGCAGCCAGTAGCTGAGATGCAATAATTCATGAACGGAATATATTTTGACTTCACTAACTTTTACACGGTGTTGAGCATACTGTACTCTGGAGTTGTTGGTCTTCCAGCCTGGTGTGTTGCCGGTGTGCCTGAGCTGAACGTGCTTGCAAGGGAAATCTTATTGAATCAAGACAAAGAGTCTGTGTATTTCATTGTGATGTGCTTCCAGTCCCTCACGTACACATGCATATCAGAGCGCTCTGGTTCATTCATACAATGCTTCCCTGACTGTGCCTGACAGGAAGCACATATCATGCACAATTAAAGGTAACGGCCTTATTTCATAGAAAGATGCATATATTTTTAAGAATTTGCTGTTTCAGATGTTCATTAAAATGATCTGTAAGATATCTTCTTGATGTTATTTATTGAGAGTCAGTGGTCGCTTCATACGTTTCACATGCAAAGCTTTTTTTTATTTTAAAACAAATTACATACCTATGTACATCCGAGTTAGATCTACTGTATATTTGAATTTGGACAGCTCTATGAATATGTTGTCTTTGCAATATATGTAATTGAAAAATATATCAAATTGATAATAGCACATTTCTTATAGGTAAATGTATGTAATAATTGCAAATGTGATGCTATTAATTAATATCTCTTCTGCTATTTTATTTACAAGTAAACAATGTAATCATATGCTGCTTGTGCTAATAAAGTAATGCCTTTTATTTATGTGAATATTATTATGAGATACAGTTCTTTTACAGTTCTATTATCTAAGGCTCTGTGAGCATGTACATAACACAGCGATGTCAATGCCTAGCCAATCAGCTGTTACCAAAACATAGACAGAAGCCAATCAGATTCTTTACCGGCTTCTGTGACCACGCCCCTGGAACGTACTTTAGCCAATCAGCGTCGCCGTTGGGCGGGACTTTCTTCAGCTCACACTTGCGGATACAAACAGTGGAGAAATGGAGAGTCAATGACAAGCTACCTGCTGTTCGTGTGTCCGAAACACTGAAAGGAGATTGTATCGCCTATTTTACAGAAAAGGTAATAATTAACAACAGTTTAACGAGTCTTGGGAGCTCATTACGTTTTATTAATTGTTTTCAAAAAGGTGTTTTTCAGCCATCACCATGTAAGATGCTAGGCAGCTATAGGTAAGGTTAGCTGAGAGAGAAGTTTTCCTTTTCAGCTTCCTGTTAGCTTTACATGAGGTTAATTGTGTTCTTTAGCTACTAGTTATGGACGAGTCAAACTGTGAATTAAACTGGTAATTGTAGTAGCTAATAACAGCATTTAAATTATATTTTTACTTTACATTTTGTTTGAATGAGGTCCCAAATGAAATGCTGAAATGCCTGCCCTTAATTTGTACCAGTAGTTGAGTTAATTTTATATTATGACATGAGATTTTTAAAGATGTACCATTACATTAGCTTGCTACATTAAGTGACAAATATATTACATTATAGTATTGATTTATGTTTCCTGCTGTAGGCCTCCATAAAGCTGTGAAAAGGGAAATAGTCTACTCAAATTACATGGTCAAAATAGAGGAAAAAAAGGGTTCAAATGCAGCGGCTTATACCTGTACTGACATTTGCAAAGCCTTGAAATGTAAACAGATGAAGTAAAATAAAAAAAAAAAAAGTTGGCTGGCTATTTTTTTTTTTTACCTGGCACAAGTCATGAGCCAGATCTTCAGATTATTTGCTAACTAGAGCACAAACACTCTGGAGGAGGCATCCACAGAGCAAATGTAAATGTTAAAGTCTCTGAGTGAAACAGGTAAGCTGTTAGGATCAGGAGGATTTTGAGATAAAGCAGGGGATTGTACATCTTGAGCAGATCACAGCAGGAACATAAGACAACCTTGACTCTCGATAAATATAAAAACAGCCTGTTGAACTATCCTTAGCCTCAGTTCAAGGTCAGCTACAGTTTCTCACTAATGATGAGCCTATTCACAGTCAACAAAACAAGTCAAATTATCACATTTTAAAAAATAGCACACAAAGACTCAGTAAGTATTTTGTAACTCACTTTAAATGTAAAATGAAAAAAGTGCCTAAAAGAATAGCAGTTAATAACCTCCAGAGAAATGTATTCTAGTCTGTGAATAATTACACAAACAATTTAGGAGAAAAGCATCCATTATTTCTTGACTCTGTCAGTGTGTTATTATAGCAAGTTGTGTATGCAGTGTTAGGATAGGATGAATTGAATCAAAATCGTATCGTGGCGGACTTTGTGATATCAGCAAATATTGTATTGTTGTCCGAAGAATCAATATAATATTGTATCGTGATGAAACTTGTGATTTAAATCCCTACAATACATCAACAAAGACATAGACACAATACGTCATCTACACATTAGATAACAGCAGGCGGGGTCATTGAAGGGAAGCAGATAGTTCCTTTGCAACAACTATAGGAGGGTCAGTAAAAGCCAAGTATACAGTCAATAAGTTAGATCAGAAGCAAAATCATAAAAACAAAAAGTGCAGATGCACAACCATGTAAACGGTATGCAGAAAATAACAGCATAAGTGGTTGCTGCATACAATGAATGAATAAATAGTGGAAAGGACATTGTGTCAACATTATTCATTAAAAGGTCGGGCTGTCCTCGAGCAAAGAAATTCTTAGTCTACTAACACTCTTACGATTTAGTCGACTAATCGATTAGTTGATTTGATCAACAGATCTGTGAAACCGAGTTTCTCCACAAAGAATCACTCACTCTGAATCTGTGTTTACCAGAGATGTGCTCATACATTTCTGGGAGTCATTCAGCATGACAAAAGCATAAAAAATGAATAATTGACTAAAGAAATCTCAGTCAACTAAGACCAAAACAACCAATTAGTCGTCTAATCGACTAAGAGGGGGCAGATCTATTAAATGCTCTAACTGCTGCAGGAACAGAAGAAGTCCTGAACCTTTACATGGAGCATTTTGGCAAATAGGAGCCGGTTGCTCCTTCTACTTTTTATGAGAATACTGTGCAAAGGATGGTCGTCCCGTGACAGAATCCTGTGTCTCCTCAGCTTCCTACTGCTTCTTTGCTCTGTGATGATCTCCAGAGAATCTGGAGTGAGGCAAATAATAGATCCTGCCTTCTTCACCAACTTGATCCTGTTCCTATCCACAGCTTTAATGCTGCCACTCCAACAGACAACAGCATAGAGGAGAACACTTTACACACTAAAATACCTTGATATCTTTTAGTTGTTCCGCAAAGCAGAACAAAAACTTTTGGTGCTGCTGCTTTCAGCCATTACGCTATCAGCTGCTGGAACAAACTTCCAGAGGAACTGAGAGGAGCTGAAAACATTGATATTTTTAAACGTAAACTAAAAACCCATCTATTTAGTCTGGCTTTTATGTAGTGTTTTATAATTTTAAAATGTTATGGTTTTATTGTTTATACTTATTTTATTTATCATCATCTATATGGCGTTTGTTTTACTCCTTTGTTTTTACTATTTTGGAATTTTATTGTTTAATACCATCTGCTTACTTTGTGTAGTTTCACGGTTTTTATTTATCTATTTATTTTTATTGTTATTTCCTTGTTTTTTATTTATCTTTTCTTATTTTGGATGCCCATCATTGGTTGCTTTCATATTTGAGGAACTTTTGTGTTGTCTGTTTTGGTGTGCGTTGGTCTCTAGGTCCATTTTTAACATTCCGCATTTTGTCTATCGTCTGTACAGCACTTTGAATTGCATTTAGCTTGTTTGAAAGGTGCTATATAAATAAAGTTTGTTTGATTGATTGATTGATAAAAAACATGTAAAAGAGGCCTGTTGACTTCAAATGACCTGAGCTTCCTGAGGAAAAACAATCTAGACTGGGCGCTCTTAAAGATGACATTAGTGTTCTCCTTCCAGTCCAGCTTGTTATCCACATTAACACCCAGGTATTTGTACGAGGGGAAAACCTCAACCACCTACCCTTTAATCAGGATGGGGGACGGGGTTAACCTCTCTGTATTCAGCTTATAATGTTTCAAACACTTTCCTCTTGCTGCCATGGGAGCTGGAGCAAAGTTGCCATTAGGTTACATTCATTCATGGCAGACGTTGTTGTCCAATGGGACGTGTAGATCCTGTATATATATGTGTGTACTAGACCCTGATCCATTGCTGAACCTCTCTTTTATGATTTTCTTCAGAACATTTTGCCTTTATTTGATATGTGGCATTAGAGAGGGACAGGACAAGACAGGAAAGCGAGACAGAGAGGACGATTAAATGTGATAAATGCAGCTCTAATTGAAGTAGTTGGGAAACAGCAGCCACAATTCATGTGTCCCAATAAGGCTGACCCGAATGCTTCGAAGCTTCGACCACTGCCATGGAAATCAACCTCCAAATCAGTATTTGAATGCTTTGTTTTTTGTTATCTTATTTTTTATATATATATAAGCATGTAATAATAATGTATAAATCCCAAAATAGCCCATGAAATAAGGAATAATCCCACAACATTATTCGTTATTCATATTCAACATTCATTATTATTATTAGTTATTCTCAGACGGATATGGCTGTTTGTTATGTGTATAGGTGTGTGTGTGTACAGTGAAACGGGGGAGATGGAGAAAGACAGACAAAAGAACTTGTCTTCCTGCTGCACTACGCTGCTATGTGAAGCTTTGAATATTTCTCACCGAAGCTTCGAAGCCCAAAAAATGGTATTCGGGACAGCTCAGTCCCCAACAACTTGACAACTAGGCAACTGCTGAGCTTGTCTTTTTCTCACCACAGTTTGTGTTTTCCAGCTCTGCATCATGAGCAGGTAGCCGTTCAGAGCGATGGGGTTTTTCCGACAGCTTGGCCTCCTGCTCTGGAAGAACATCACATACCGCAGGAGGAACAAGGTGACAACATTTACACTTCACAGAAAGAAATATAATAGTATGTTGTGACTGTAATGAAAAATGTAATATAAAACGCAGCTTGGACATTACATTAAATTGCAAATGAACTATAACAACCAACGTCTGAAGTTTCATGAAAAAAACTCAACGGCTACATCGTAGGCCTCGCTAGGGTTGGGAGATAGATCTGCTGGCCTCTGACAGAGGTCAATAAAGGTCATTGATTATTTGTAACTGCGCCCATGCTTTCCCCTAACGCAGATCCAGCTGATCATCGAGCTCCTCTGGCCGCTCTTCCTCTTCGTCATCCTCATCTCTGTTCGTCATTCACACCCTCCCTACAAACAGAGCCAATGTGAGTGATATTATGTCATGTGTGTTTTCAGACACACATACAGGCTTTATGCCAACAAGTTAAAGAGGATTTACTTACTGAGAGTGATTTCTTGCGCCCACATTTGTTTTCCTAACCTGTTGAGTTCTTGACCTTCATTGAGAAGTACGCGATTTTTTTTTACATTTACGGACATTTTTCGAACTTTTTTTTTTACATTTTTTGGACATTTGTCAGACTTTGTTATTTTTTTACATTTTCGGACATTTTTCAATTTTTTTTCGACATTATTCCAATTTTTATTTATTTTTTTTTTTTACATTTTTCACCCTTTTTGAGGGACATTTTTAGACATTTGTCAGACATTTTTTTTTACATTTTTCGAACTTTTTTTTTTTTACATTTTTTGGACATTTGTCAGACTTTCATTGTACATTTTTAGACATTTGTCAGACTTTGTTTTTTTTTTTACATTTTCGGACATTTTTCAATTTTTTTTTCGATATTATACCAATTTTTTTTTTTTTTTTTTTACATTTTTCACCCTTTTTGAGGGACATTTTTTGACATTTGTCAGACTTTCATTGTACATTTTTAGACATTTGTCAGACTTTCATTCGCGTTTGCTAGTTTTAGTTTAGTTTCAGTTTTTCAGAAATGTTTTAGTTTTTATATATTTCATTTTAATGTTTTAGTTTGGGTTTTTTTAGGGACAGCTATAATGTCTCAGAAGTATGTAGCTACATACATACAACCTACATGGTAGGAGACTGTGTAGGAACGGTCATAATGTATTTAATCTTCTGCGGCATAGCGGCGTCTCCTGGATCGTCAAGTCCATTCAATTTCTGTGGTTCAATGTCAATAGAGTTGACGGAAATTCATGCTGTCTCCTTTTTTCGGTAGTGATATATTAAAAAAACTATAGTGAAACTGAACTGAATTTACATTCATTTTTATTTTACTTTTATTAGTTTTTTACCCAGGAAATATAGTTTCAGTTTAGTTTTTCTTAAAGGATATCATTTTTATTTAGTTTCAGTTTACTACAAATATTTTTCACTGCTTATTTTAGTTTTAGTTTACAATAATAACCCTGGTTTGAATTTCCTCTATATGTTCATTGAAGTTGTAATTTTCTAGAAAGAAGTACCTTTGTGGATTGAATGTATTCCAAGTAAATGAGTGGACATTAAGCATTCAGAACAGTTGTGTACTACCCGTTGCAACACAGTGTATTTTGCTTGTGAGCTTCAAACATGTGCATCCTGTGCATGTTTTCTGTCCGTGTGTATTCTCACCTAGACATTTACATAAAGAAGAAGCTTCTTCTTTCCTTTTTTTGTCTTCTTCAGATCAGTCTTGCATGTAAAGGCAGCTCACATCAGGTTGAAGATAATAACATAATATAATTTGATATCAGTTGTACAAAAAAAAACATAATATTAGTTCACATAACAGCAGTTTGGGTTATATTAGGATCATTGTTCAGTGCGCTGCCTGTAGATCATGTTTCAGGTCAACACCACAGTGTTTTCATTGTTTCCTGTTTTGGGCTAATCTCCTGGTACTGAACTGTTTGTCTTTGTTTTTCTTTTCCTTTGCTTATAGGTCACTTTCCAAACAAAGCCTTGCCCTCAGCAGGCACCTTGCCCTGGATTCAGGGAATTATCTGCAACATCAACAACCCCTGCTTCCACCGCCCGACACCCGGGGAGAGACTGGGCCAAGTGGGCAACTTTGACAACTCCATGTAGGTAAACTGGAGGTAAAAACACAGACAGCTGTCTGCAGTTTACCAGAAGATCGTTGTAGGATAAAGTAGCCCAAAAGATAATCAGACAAAATGCAGGCAAAATGTATGTTAGAATTAAAAATGATAAATGATATGGGGGGTTTATGATAAAAAAAAAAAAGTTACAGCCTGTTGTTATTGACTTTGAATTCTGTTTATTAGATCACATAAGATGTAGACCAGAATGCAATGCTGCTGCATGCATTTAACTGTAGACTCGTAGTGAGGGCGATTAAAGACCCACTCCAGTGTTTCTGAACTATTGCTTAATAATAATAATAATAATAATAATAATAATAATAATAATTAATTAATTAATTACCAGATGAGACAAAGTAAAACATAGTCTTTGAGCAAGATGATACTTTTTTTAGTTTAGGAAGTCACAAGCTGGAAAGATCATTCCTTTGCTCTAGCATGTTCTAGTCTCTTAGCAACAGTTTGTGTACTTTGCATGACTTTGCATAAACATTATGGGTGTAAGGAAACATCGATACAGACGAGTATCGCTTTACCATGTGAAACTAGAAAACCTAAGGAATCCATCGGTACCAACCATGTCATACGTGTATGTCGCAAAGGAGGCTAAATAATGCTCCAAAGTTACACTAAATTTTGGTGAGGAAAAACTTGCATGGCCATTTTCAAAGGGACTACCTTGACCTTTGTCCTCAAGATGTGTGAATGAAAATGGGTTCTATGGGTACCCACGAGTCTCTCTTTTACAGACATGCCCACTTTATGATAATCACATGCAGTTTGGGGCAGAAGCCATGCAGTTATTTGCATGCAGTAAAAATGTGTAATTTTCGCCAATTCTAAAATAGCGTATTTGAATATTTCTGCATATTGGGGTCCCTAAACAGTCTTAGATTTATATAAATTGGGTGTCACTGTAAAGCTGAGACTCTTGTGGGTCCAATGAGTCCAATTGTATTCATATAGTTCCTTTTTTTATTTACTAAGATTTTATACAGATGGTGGTGTGTCTTTATACTGTGACAGTTTTCCTAAAATTAGATTTGAAAAAATATATTGAATCGCTACTCCTGTATCATGATACGTATCATATCGAAAGATTCTTTCCAAAACACAGCACTAATAAGCAAATGAATAGTTTGACATGTTGGGAAATGCATGCTGGTATTCATTTTCTTTAGAGAATTAGATCAGAAAATTGATACTGCTCTCATGTCTGTACATTAAATATGAAGAAGCTGCAGCTTAGCATTAGAAGAAGAAGAAAAAATCTGCCTACCAGCACCTCTAAAGTTCACGAACTAACACGTTATATCTCTGTTTCATATGCACAAAAGTTGCCAAGTTGTGGTTTTGTGGGGGGTGATGTGCCGGACTATTCGTTGGCCGGGCGCAGTGTCCTCCTGAAGTCTTGTTTTTACAATGAGCTTGCTGACAACCAGCAGAGACTTTTCCCTACTTTCCACACAGCAGTTGGTTTTATGTCATTCCACTGTGGTCTGAAAATCAACCTGAAACTTAGGAAATCCATCACAGTCAACATTTAGTCCTCTAATTTTTTTCTTTCCTTTATGTAAATGTAAACGGCTGCATTTATATAGCGCTTTTATCCACATTACAAGTTGCTGCTCACACACTGATGGCAGCGAGTTACCTTGCAGGGTTGAAGGTCTGACCATCAGGAGCAGTTTGGGGTTCAGTGTCTTGCCCAAGGACACTTTTTTCCACGTAGACAGGAGCAGCTGGGAATCGAACCGCCAACGCCGTGATCAGTGGATGACCCGTTCTACCTCTACCTCCTTATTTCAGAGTTACAGTTTGTGAAACTCCCACATCTGATCCGAGAGTCAGAACAATTAGTTTCATGCGAGAAACAACAAAACTTACATTTCTTCAGATAGTTAAATTCTGGGTCAGCTGGGCACTTCACTGAACACAGTCGGTGGTGTTTGCAGATGTGAAGTTGGTGTTTACTGATAAACTAAAAAGCCTGTTATACCGTAGTTAAATGCAACCATCCTCTTGTTGTCCTTCTCCCCCAGACTGTCCCGCCTCTTCGTGGATGCCCAGACTGTTCTGTCCTACAGTGGAAACCAGAGTTTCTCGGGCTTTCAGGACCTGATGGAGAGTGTCCGAAGGCTGGCAGAGCGACCCGGAGCCTGGCCAAGTACACCACAGCTTGTTTGAATCTCCTCTAGCAGCGAGCTGAAGGGATACCTTGACATCCTGACACTGTGACACTAAAACACATTACTGTGTTCAGGCACCTTATTCAGATAATAGTTGTTACAAACCCTGGCTTGGGCACTACTAGCCTAATAGATTTGATTATAACACCAGTAATGAGTGAGTTGAGTAATTTTGGCAGGCAAAAACACACAAAGTGGTCACAAGGTTTATAATGTCAAGGTATATCTTTAAGGTTGCTTTCCAAGAATCTGAATGAATTATGTATATGGAGAGCGTTGGCTTCTGTCAGTGAAGTTGTAGTGTGGTTTAAAGTTTAAACAAGGTCATTTTGTGGTAAAGTCCAGGAGGACCACGATGTTTGAATCAGTGAATACAACAGGAGGAACTCTTAACTTCCGATGTCGGGGCACTAAAGAAAAAGATTCCTATGCAAATGTTGATTTTTGAACAACCTTCTTTCTTTATTAAACAGAAAACAAAAAGGCATTCAAAGAAAGAAATGTAATTGATAGCAGGTTTAAGTCCCCGCAAGCTATCAAATACAGTAAAAGCATTGAATTCATTCTGTTTTTTGTTCCCAGACTTCTCTGAGCAGAACTGAGAGCTTACAGCAGCTGATCTGTATGAACGGCTATAAACAGGTGTCGAGTGACCCGATGAATGTGTCCGTTTACTGCCGTTGTGAAGCAGCACAGAGTGGCTGTTTTGTCTCTCCTTGCTGTGGGTAGATTAAATTACACGACTACCCCCCCCCCTCCAGGCAAACAATTGGATGAATGAAAGCAGGTTCTTCAGTGGGTTTTTTTTCAAGAAAACCCATATTACTGGCCTAATAGACATCTGCTGACTCCCTCAGTCTTCAACCACTGATACCGTAAAGAACATATTATAAAGCAGCCTTTTTAATCTCAAAATTGCTATTGTATTTATGTGAATATTTCCCTGGGTTACAGCTATTCAGGAGACAGAAATAACTTAAATGTTAAATTTAAACCTTGCAGCGAAAAGTGTGACTTGCCTGGTTCAATCTAGCCATACAAGCCATGACTTTAGGTAAACTGGTGAGCTAGCCTACAGGACGATTGAAAATGCAAATGTGAAATAACTCAGCCTGAATATTTCTGCCTCCAGAGCTGAGTGCAATTTAGTTTTCTGAATTTTTAATTGTAGCACATTAGTGGCACTGGAAGGTTTTTACAAATGATGGTTTGGTACGTGCCTAAGGCCTCATAAATCAGAATAAAGTTAGCCAGCATTGTATTTTAGTTTTCAGGCAGAGATGTGAAATATGAAATAAGCAGAATAAGTAAGAATTTAAGTATTGGATGCCATTTATTACCTGAAAACAACAAATGAACTGTAATCATTCTAGCTGTTTTGAATGAACTTTTCACAATATAAGTGGTTATTTTCGAGTGGACTTTTATTTGTAATACAGTGTGTTTTATTTGTCGCTCTAGGCAGCACTTACATGTGATGTTTGGGTTTCTGCTGCAGATCTCCCAGTAGGAGAATACCTGAGAGCCAATGAGACGTTCTCCACCTTCCTCCTGACCAATGGCAGCCTCTCGTCTGTGACTGTGGAACAGCTGCTGAAGGCTCGGCTCAATTTGCAGGTGAAGTATCTGCTGTATATCCTTGGATAACAAACATTTAATGTATAGAATAAGGACCCACTAAAGCCCTCAGCATTTAGATTTTGTTAAATTTGGTTAATCTGTACTGGCGCGTGCAACCTAAATGATTTTAACAAAAAAATTTAAAATCAATTCAACTTTCAATTCTGAAGCAAAAATAGGTGGAATCACTTACAATGAATAAGGGGCATCAAATAAGATTTTTACATTCCCGGTTCACAAATATAATAGGAATTATGAATTGTTGAACTAATTGGCTATATCAAATAAAAGTAAAAGCTACTACGAGGATCTTTAATTTTGTGTTGATTTTGGCGGTCACCCCGGACAAATTTGCGGTAGTGTTTCTGAGCACCAGATTCCCTTTAGAAAACCTCTCATCTTACTGCAGCAGGATCTGACAGTTTGCCCCACACGGTCCTGGTTCTGGTTCTCCCCTGCCTCAGTGTCAGCTCCCAGCGGGGACCGGCGGAGCAGCAAGGCGAAGAGCCGCTGTTGAGTTCTAACTCAGGTCGAAGGCGGCAGCGAAGCCGGATCTGGGTCTGGCCATTGACAAGCATTAAGAACAACTATACAGAAATAGCCAATCTTCTCGCTGATATCTTGTTTCTTTATGCTGGTCATGTAGATGCGTCAGTATTAAATTGAGGCTGTTTCATAACCAGTTAAAAGTTCTTCATAGTAACTTTAAATAAAGAATTAAATAACTTTAAACTTGAGTCTGTACAAGTAAAAAGGCTTTAATGAATATGTATCACAGAAAAGGTGATACTATTCAGCACAGATGATAATTACAGGTAAGAACAGGTTGTTTGTGTTAGTCTGAGTCTGTCTGAGCCTAACTCTGGTACATGTAAATGTGGGGCATCAACTTTCAGGTTTCCGTGGCTGGAGCGCAGCTGCAGCTGAAGGACTTGGTGTGTAACGCGAGCATGTTGGGACGGTTTCTGACGGTGGACGGAGGGGAATCCGCCATGAATGATCTTCAGACTCAGCTGTGTAACCTTCCAGCTGACGTCCTGCGGGAGGCCGAACGCCGCTTCCTCTCTCAGCTCGACTTTACCAAGTTCTTCACGGTAGGAATCAGCTACCTTTTGCAAAAATACTTTGTTTACCAGTGCAAAAATCAATGAATTCAAATACAGTTTCCAGCCTGTTTGCTTGTATATCTGATGAGCTACGGTAAGTAAACCTGTCTGTCTGTCCTTCTTGTCAGAGAGACCGTCTGATGGCGAACGCTGGAGACCTCCGGGTCATCAGTCAGACCGTCACCTCCGTTTCCCGGGAGCTGGCGGTCCTCATCGATGATGTAAGAACACACAGGATTTTTCCTTTCCATCTGCGTCTGTATTTTGTTTTACAGTTGATTGGACAGAATTTTTGGCAGGTGCTGCACATTTGCATTTATTATGAATAAGTCCCGTAAACATATCAGACCATCATTGAGTGGATTTTTATTTTGTAGTTATATTGTGACATCATTTTTTTTTTTTTCTATTTGTTTTGTCGTTAATTTCTTTAGTAGTATTCTTCGACTGTTTTTAACATCTTACATAATATTTTTGCTTATTTGCTGACTGAATAAAATTGACCAAATTTTCTCCCTGGAATAAAATACAGTCTTCCTGCATTTCTACCCTCTTCTTTATTTCCTTCTTCCTCCAAACTTTACTCCTCTGTCTTCCTTCAGTTCTCGTCTCTCTCCAGCTTTGCGGACATGAGCGCAGCTCTTCGTCTTCTGTCTCCAGAGAATCGCTCAGCGGTGCCCAGGGAGAGTTTTCGTGCTTTTTCGAGGATCATGTGCGGTCACCCTGACGTTGGCGGTGAGCGCATCCCATCACTTAACTGGTATGAGGACAATGACATCAAGTCCTTCTTAGGAAAGAATGGCACTGAAGACACAGACCTGGACCGGGACAACGACACCAGTAAGAGGCTTTGATATGACTAGAAACGTGTACTGATATTTGAAAGACGAGTGAATGACTTCCTGCGCAAAAGTTTGAGTTCAATATTTGCTTTGAAACCGAGCAAGTGCTCCTGTTTTCTGTTGATTTGCATATTACAATGTATTATAAATAAATAGAAAACCGGATTACTGATACTTTTGTGATCTTTAAGATACATCTTAAAGATCTTTAACATAACGCCACTGAGCATCAAGTTCTTGCCGTGTCATGAACACGTGTTGTGTGTTTAACCAGGTGTTTTTGTCAAACGTTTGTCCCGTTTGGTCTGTTCTTTCCTCCATGCAGCTCCATTCTGTAAAAGTTTGATCCAAGGTCTGGAGTCCAACCCTCTGTCTCGCATTGTGTGGCGAGGAATAAAACCTCTGTTTATTGGAAAACTGCTGTACACCCCGGATACTCCTGCAGTACGAGAAGTCATGAAAGAGGTACAGAGAGTCAAACCTCACAGAGTCCGTTCAAGGATTTTTATCCACTCAGGACAAGATATCTTCAAGATTAATTACCAACTTTTTTAGGATGATTGTAAGAATATAACTGATGGCTGTTTTGTCTGCTGAACTGGTTAATATCACCAACAAGTCCTTTAGGTGTTTGCTGAAAATTGTAATATATTTACCAGAGATAGAAACTACTAAATTTGAAGACATGTTTCTGTGCTCAGCTGTCACTTTATGTAACGAAAACATGCCTCGTTCCCATTTAAAGCATTTCTTGCTGAAAGCAATGATTAGGGCTGCAACTAACGGTTATTTTCATTGTCGATTAATCTGTTGATTATTTTCTTGATTAATCAGTTAGTTGTTTGGTCTGTAAAATGTCAGATCAGTGTTTCCCAAAGCCCAAGATGACGTCCTCAAATGTCTTGTTTTGTCCACAACTCAAAGATATTCAGTTTACTGTCATAGAGGAGTAAAGAAACCAGAAAATATTCACATTTAAGAAGCTGGAATCAGAGAATTTAGACTTTTTTAGATTTTTCTTTTCTTAACAAATCGCTCAAACCGATGAATTGATTATTAAAAGGGCAGCTTGTGTGTCTTACGCTGTGACAGGAACCTGGCAAACTTTCCAAAATTTTAAATGTCCTTGTTCTGGGATGTCCTGGAGGCTCAGCCGGAGAAATCAGACACCACGTAACTGCAATGTCCTCAGACTAAGAACCAGTTGTTTTAAAGGTCCCATATTGTAAAAAGTGACATTTCCATGGCTTTTATATTATAAAGCAGGTTTAAGTTGTATATAAATACTGTGAAAGTGTCGAAATGCTTAATCCACAGAGAAATACACACAGCCCGTATTGAGAAACTGAGCTTTTGGAACAAGCCGTCAGGATTTCTGTTCATTTGTGATGTCACAAATCTACAATATTTAGACCATTTCAAAGTTATAAACGTAAACATTCTAAATGTGTCCCAGTTTATTTCCTGTTGCAGTGTATGTGAATGGCATCAGCTGACAGGAAGTAAACATGGACCCAAGCTGTTGCCTAGCAACGCAATACTGTTGCAATTCCATTGAAATGTACTAAAAAGGAGCGTTTCAGACAGAGGGTAAATATAGGTATATTCAAGCAGACAGCATGAGGAAAATCAAGTTTTTTTAAACATTAAAGTATGTAAACATGTTCTAGTAGAAACCCAAAATACCAGTATGAACCTGAAAATGAGCATGATGTGTCCCCTTTAAATCTTATTAATTGGCAGCATATTCTGCAGTTGGACTTGTTGTAAGCCAACTACAGGCATTGTGAAGCAAATACATGCATCTAAACTAACTACAAGCTGTGTCTGCTGAAGGTGAACAAGACTTTCGAGGACCTGCAGATCCTCCAGGAGCTGAATGAAGCCTGGATGGAGCTTGGACCACGAATCAAGGATTACATGGAGAGCAGTGTGGAGATTCAGCTGCTGCAGGTCTGACTCACCAGCTGCTGATGTCTCTCTACAGGAGGGGGAAAGTGTGTTATGACATGTTTGATGCTAAAAATACTTTTTTCATAAAATGTGTTTGTGTGACAGGATTTGTTGAGGCGGCCGGAGGTGGCAGTACTGGTCAACCTCCGTCTGGAGAACACGTCCTGGACGGCCTCACGGATCGCACGTTTCCTGTCCACGCCCTCGCCAGACGCCGCGAGGAAGCCCGGAGCGCCGCCGACCTGGCTGGACGTCTACAACGACCTCAGCCACACCATCACCGTTTTCGCACAAGTCACTGAGGTTCTCTTCTTCTCCTCATTCGTAATTCTTATTTTCTCTTCATCCTGTTCTGCAAACAGCCTCCTACTGAAAATAAAAACAAAACAACACAACGAATCATGTTTGATGGAATTGGGAGTAGGAAAGGAAACTTCAAAATACACTCATTTAACTGCACTTACACCTTCTAATAAACTATAGTGTTGTCTGTAACATTTACCTGCTGCATAGTGAACAGGATCTCACTAAATAGGGTGCTGTATATCTTTCCTGTTTTTGTTTTGTTTTTTTCCAAGAAAATTTAGCTCTTTTTATATTCTTGAAAGTTGGGTAGATGGGAAATGAATCCTAAGTATTAATTTTAACTTCAGCTACTCTTCCCTTTTGTTTACCATTCATATATTTTGCCTATTATCCCCCACAGTGTTTCTCTCTGAACAAGCTGGAGGGGCTGCAGAGCGAGGGTCAGATGATCGACCGGGCTTTGGAGCTACTGGAGGACAGAGAGTTTTGGGCCGGTGTGGTTTTCCTGTTGCCCAACTCCTCGTCTCCTGACCTGCCGCCCCACGTCACCTACAAAATCCGAATGGACATTGATGATGTGACGCGGACCAACAAGATCAAGGACAAGTACTGAAGAAGCATCAAAACGTCTTGCTTTTATCCTGTCGTTCTTTTACATTACTTATGTAGAACTTTTTCATTGGCATTGCAAAGAAACACCTTTGGTTTCATGTGAATATGCCTTTTCCTGAACATACTACTCTATTGCTTAAAGGGATAGTTCAGATGTTAATCCATAGTTATCCATAGTGTATTACCTACAGTAGATGACGGTCGGCACGCCCCCAGTTTGGAGAAGCAGACAGGAGTTACCGCACAGAAGCAAAGCAATGTACTGCTGTGGACGGGGCCGGCAGCAAAACGTATTTTACCTACCTAAAAGAAAGGCTCACCTAAAAAAAATCAATATCAGTTAAATTGTACACTACATTTTGAATATTTTCAAGGGTTTACCTTGCCATGAGACAGCTACACACTCTATGTTTCCGACGGGGAACTGAAGCCGTTATCTATGCTCTCGCCAAAGCAACCAGACTCCATTTAAAAAAACTGTGATTTTACTTCGCAGAACATGGGAGTCATACAATAACACAAACAAACTAACCGATCGAGGCAGCGGTAGAGCAGCAACCCTCGTGTCCTGCAAGGTAAAATTGCTGTTTTTTTCATTGGAGTCTGGTGGCTTTGGTGAGAGCATAGATGGACACAGCGGCTTCAGTTCCCCGGCTGTCTGACGGCAAGGTAAAGCGATGAAAATATTCTAAATATAGCGTACACTTAAACTGATGTAGATTTTTTTTAGATGGCTAAAATACGTTTTGCTACCGGCCCCGCCGACAGCAGTACATTGCTTTGGATCCCAACGGTAACTCCTGTCTGCTTCTCCAAACTGGAGGTGTGCCGACCGTCATCTACTGTAGGTAATACACTGACCGTGGAGAAGTACCTCATAAAATACCCGAACTATCCCTTTAAACCATATGTACTTACTAATCCGTTACTCTTACTCTGAAAAATAGAGAGCACTGAGGCAACTGGACAAAACAGATTAAGATACAACCTGATCTGTTTTCTATTTTAAGAATTCCAAACTCAAAGAATATGACATTTTTCCGCTTTGAAATAATTTAGCATTGGGTACATACATACAGTACACAATATTCTCCTCTACGGGACTTGTTTCTGTCACGTGAAACAAATGTAGTTAATGATCATTTGTTATTATGGGTGAAAGGATTACCTGCTCCTCTGTGTGTTGTAAAAGATATCTCTTGGGTTTATGAAATTTCATTAACTCATTATCAAAAAAGTTTTTAGTTTTCACCCGGCAACAAGGTGACTTTTTTTCTTGGTGTTGACTTTCTCCAGCACTTGGATTTCAAAAAACAAAAACATTGTTTTGGTGTGTTTTTCTTCAGGTTTTGGGATCCTGGTCCAGCAGCCGACCCGTTTAATGACATGCGCTACATCTGGGGCGGCTTCGTGTACGTGCAGGATCTGGTGGAGAGAGCGGTGAGCCGCATCCTGACCGGAGTTCAACAAACAACCGGCATCTACATCCAGCAGATGCCTTACCCATGCTATGTGGACGATGTGTGAGTCGTATGTTGTTGTGAATTGATGTATTTTAGAAACTGCGCACACAGTTCCACATGCTGGGAACAGACCGGTACAACCATAATCTACTACTGGCAGCCACTGAGCAGCTTGTCTGGAGCAGTTTGGTGCCTTATTCATCTTAATGGTAGCTGTTAAAGGGAGAAAGTCCCTCTTTAACAGCTCCCATTCTCCCAATTTTGTTCATGTATGGAATCATAACAGGAATCAAGGAGTCCCCATGAATGCTATAAGTTCACTAAAGCCTCAAAAGAACAAGAAAACATGTCAGAATAAGTATTTTTAATTGTTTAATTGTCCCAGATTTTGAATAACAACCTTCTTCTTTAGATAGATAGATAGATAGATAGATAGATAGATAGATAGATAGATAGATAGATAGATAGATAGATAGATAGATAGATAGATAGATTAGATAGCAATTTATTTATCCCTGTGGGGAAATTTCAGTATCACAGCAGCACAGATTCTAACAAAAGACAGTTCATAAAATAAAATAAAATAAGAATAGAAATAAGAATTAGAATAGGAATAAGAATCGGACAGTGCATACAATAAATACGAATACAAAATATCCAAGGGATAACAACACTAGTAAAATTATGTTATAAGGGTAAATAAAAGGTAAATAAATATATGCATTATAAATAAATAAATTATAAATTATAAATAATTATGTGCTATAACAGTAGTGTAAATATTATATAAATGTGAACAACGTGAATAGGACTAAAGGTGCAGTGCAAAAACAGATGGTGTCAGAAACCACAGAGTTTAGACAACAACTACATTATTACTCTGCTTTAGCGTATGAATTTAAATGTTTGTTTACCATTGCGACAGTTTCCTCCGAGTGCTGAACCGCTCTCTGCCGCTCTTCATGACGCTGGCCTGGATCTACTCGGTGGCCATGATCATCAAAGGCGTTGTGTACGAGAAGGAGGCGCGGCTGAAGGAAACCATGAGGATTATGGGTCTGGGAACGGGAACGCTGTGGCTCAGCTGGTTCATCAGCAGCATCGTTCCTTTCCTGGTCTCTGCTGGACTCCTCATTGCTCTGCTCAAGGCAAGATGACCACTCACTCACTGATTTATAGCTTCTAATGTATAGCTTTCTGTAACATTTGTGTCCCTGTTAAACCTCCTACTTTGTGTTATTCTTCTCTTCAGTGGGGGGACATCCTGCCTTACAGCGACCCAGCTGTTGTGTTTTTCTTCCTGACAGCGTTTGCCACCGCCACCATCATGCAGTGTTTCCTCATCAGCACCTTCTTCTCTAAAGCCAACCTGGCTGCTGCGTGTGGAGGACTGATCTACTTCGGGTTATACCTGCCGTACGTACTGTGTGTAGCCTGGAGAGACCGGCTCAACACCACCTACAGAGTCCTCGCTGTGAGTGAAAGAACTATGGGTACAATCAGAACGTTTATATATATATATATATATATATATATATATATATATGCTGCAGAATCGCCTTACAACCCTGTGCGGAGCAGAGTGACCTAACCATCTGCTGTCGACTTGTACATTACTTTTAAGAAATTTTATCTTTATTTCAAAGCTTTGCATCCTCTGCTGGTATGGTGTACTGTTTTTTTTCCTTATAGGCGAGATAAATGTGCTATTTTACCATTTTATTTTATTCATTTACTGTTCATTACACTCTAATTTTACATTTTTTAGTGTTTTATTTGGTCATTGTTGAAAACGCAAGCCTCCATGTAAATAGATGACTCTTTGTTTGCTGCAGCATATATATATATATATATATATATATATATATATATATATGTATACAGTTCTAGAAAAATGAGTTCTAACGGTACGAAATGAATCATTAAATATAGATGTTTTTCAGCAGTAGTAGCAAGAATTAAATTCAATATATGTAATCATTAAATGTAAATCTTCTGGGCTTCAATACCCCAACAGTTCTTTCTTACTGGCCAGTGTCCTTGTGTGGAGATTATTAAATGAGCTTATTCCTCTTTCCTCAGAGCTTCCTGTCTCCGGTGGCCTTTGGCTTCGGCTGTGAGTATTTCTCTCAGTATGAAGAGCAAGGCGAGGGCATCCAGTGGTACAACCTGCACTACAGTCCAGTGGAAGGAGACTCGTACAGCTTCACTACCTCGATAGTCATGCTTTATGTGGACGCCTTCATCTACGCCACCGCCGCCTGGTACATCGAGGCAGTGTTTCCTGGTAGGACGATTGGAGCCTTATCTGAGCTGTAAAAATACCAAGTATAGTGTGTAATTTGTTTTGTGTTGAGTTAGGGGCTTTGGGTTAATAGCTGCTGTTAATGCAAGATGACCGCAGTTCTCCCGTCTCTGACAAACGAGGAAACTATAAACTTTGAAAATTGTGTCGGTTGGACCTGCGTTTTATTTTTAGTTTAGACTACAGATCCTAGTTTAAAGATAACCCTTTAATTTAGAAATGAAAGCAACTTAAAATTTGAAATCTGCAACTTTAAGCGGATTTTATGTGGTCAATTGTTTTTATAGTTATCTTAGAATGAGATTTACATGGAGGTTTGCGTTTTCAACAATGACCAAATAAAACACTAAAAAATGTAAGATTAGAGTGTAATGAACAGTAAATGAATAAAATAAAATGGTAAAATAGCACATTTATCTCGCCTATAAGCAAAAAACAGTACACGTTTGGCGTGCAAACATTTCAAACAATTGTCTAGTTTGCCAGGCTAGCAACTTGTAAGCAACATGCTAATTCACCTGCTAACAGTTGATTTATTAGCCTTCTGGGAGATATATTTATTAACCCACCGAATGTGTTGATAATTAGCCTCCTAGCCTTCTAATTAGCTCAGCTTGGTAGCAATCCGGCTACTTTGTACTACAATTTTAAAGTAGCTTGCTATCATCCCACTACAAACTAATTAGTGTTAACAACGGGCTGCTAACAAGCCCATAAATAATACAATCTACTTACCAACACCTAGCTAATTAGCCTGCTACGACGCTAATTCACCTACTAACAGTTGTTAGCCTAGATTTTACAAGTTAGCTTGTGATTAGCCACCTTGCTAATATTTTAAACTTCCCTTTTGTTGTCTCATTTTCTTGTCATTTAATTGTGTTTTGAAGCTGTTAGCTCCATGTTAGCGCCACATGTAGCAATCATGTTTCCTCATGTTTTTCTACTGTTTATATCTACATATGGAGCGGTTTCCTCTCTCCACGGAGTCCGACATTTTGCTCCACTGTGTTTCAACAGTAGCCAAAAACAGACAAACTAAACACTGTTAACTTTTCTTGCTTGGGCCGGAGTCGATAACATTACTCGCTCCCATCGCCGCCGCTCTCTCTCTCTCTTGCTTCACCACTCACACACACTCTAAGCACTGGCTCTGCTCCAAATGACCGACACTACTCTTACAACAGCCGGCTCTAGAGAGATAGATAGATAGATAGATAGATAGATAGATAGATAGATACTTTATTGATCCCGAAGGAAATTTAGGACCGTTTGCGTTTTTTGCGTCGGCCACCGTAGTTCTTCTACACGCTTAGCACACGTGAGAGGCTTCAGTTGGTTTGAGATCTCATCTTCACCGCTTCAGATACCACCACATCCTGCACACTGCTCCTTTAAATATTTGAGTTTGTTGAGTTGGATGTTGTTATAAAAATGTTTATCTTGACTGAATGTGTGAGTATGTGTGTGTGTGCTTTTACACCAGGTGAATATGGGATCCCCAGGCCTTGGTACTTCATCTTCCAGATCAACTATTGGGGGGGGGTTCCTCTGGAGGCCGGCATGCCGATCCCCCCCGCACCTACAATGGAGGATGAAGGTACAAAACAAAAAAATTAGATATGCTCATGTATAACTAATATCATAATAAGACACTTACTGGATACATTTATACAAAAGTCTGAATATAAAACTATTTAAAAGATATATTTTTTTGTTACTTAGAAGGCCACATTCTGTTTGTATTTCTGCACAGTGTCAGATAAAGATCAGGCTACACTAATATTATTAGTATTAGACTATTTGTAGAATTAAATTCCAGTGGTGGTTGCGTAGGATTGTTTTTGACTCCTGTGATCCGAACATTTCCAATAACTCCAGAGCGTTGTAAAGTCCAGAAGTCAACATTTCTTGAAAAAAATAGATAATTTCCAAAATTCAAAATTTTTATCTAATGAATTATTCTGCTTCAATCCATATTTGTTGGCGTTTAGCTGACGAGCTATATTCATTAAAGAAAGTTGATATAACAAAAACAAAAAGAAAAAGACTAACTTATCTAATACACTGAACCACCTTATTCAAAGTGAGGATTTTGTTCGAGGATTTGTAAATTTTGGGTGATGACGTCAGAAAATATGGGGGGGGGGCGCAGCTTTTCTTAGATACAAGTGGGGGGGGGGGCGCAGCTTTTCTTAGATACAAGTGGGGGGGGGGCTTCAAGGAAAATAGGTTGGGAACTCTCATCTAAAGGTACAATCATGGCCATAGTTAGCTTTCTATGTCTGAAACAAACCGGAAACGTTTATTAAGCCGTCTGCAGTCTTCTCCTCTGGTCTTAATACTAGTTAAAAGTACATACCGGTAGTTTTGTGTACTGTTTAAGCCAATTAACAACAAATCAAGTTAATGAGCTGAGACAATAAGCCCATTAACTACAAGGATTAAGAGCAGGAGGAGACTGAGTGAGCATCAGTCCAGACTTCACATTGTTGTGTTGACTGAGTAGCTGCGTTTGACTCGTGCTACCCACAATCCCTTTCATTTTGGACTTAAGTCCTGTTGTAAAGTTAGTGGAGTTGTTCTAAAACGTATTGGGACCGTTTGGCTTCAGACGTCTTCTCACATACTACACCTTTATTATTAATTAAAATCACTGTGAGAGCAGAATTGGCACTAGGTAATTGGCCATTGTAACTCTCGAACATTAATGGTGCATTGTCCCTTCTAAATATATACAATGCATTTCTGTCATCAGGTCGCATTGAACCAGAACCCAATAACCTGAACCTGGGTGTGAGCATCAGAAACCTGGTGAAAATCTACAAGAAGGGAGCGAAACTGGCCGTCAATCACCTCAACCTGAAGTTCTACGAGGGCCAGATCACCTCTTTCCTCGGCCACAACGGAGCCGGCAAAACCACCACCATGTAAGGAGCAGACCTGACGAGCCGATCACTGTCAGCACTGATGTGTTCTATTAGAGCCGGGCGATATGGGGAAAATCAAATATCACTATATTTTTTACCAAATACCTCGATATCGACATTGCATCAATATTGTAGGATTGACCATTGGTGCTTTCACAAAATATTTACGCAATGAGATTTTTGATAAATAATCATCAGTAATGATTAATTATATGTATATAATGACTAAAAGGCAAATACTAGAACAGCTAGATCAGTCTGGTAAGTTCAGAAAATTACACTACTTCACTGTAATGCAGCCTTTAAAACCAGGAAAAGACACTTATGCGATGTTACGATATCCAAAATCTAAGACGATATCTAGTCTCATATCACAATATTTTACAAGGATTTGATGGAGAATTAATCACTTTGGTTGAGTAAAATTTCAGGGGGTGTGATGTCTTGATGTTTACCTTTTGTCATTTAAAGGAACAGTGTGTAACATTTCGGTGATCTATTTGCAGAAATGGAATTTAATATTCATAGCTATGTTTTCATTAGTGTATAATCACCTGAAACTAAGAATCGTGTTTTCGTTAGCTCAGAATGAGTCCTTCATATCTACATAGGGAGCGGGTTCTCCTCACGGAGTCCACCATGTTGCACCGCCATGTTTCTACAGTAGCCCAGAACGGACAAACTCTGACTCTAGAGAGAGTCTTTTATGTTTTTACGTTACCTGAAGGTCACCGTAGTTCTCCCACGCGCTTGTGAAACTGCGGTAACGTGAGCTGCAGAGTGCAAAACCGTGATACCGCCAGCAGACGCGAAGGGGAACTCAGTTGGTTGCAATCTGCAACCACACCACTAGACACCACTAAATCCTACACACAGTACCTTTCATTTATTGTAATGTTTTGGGATATATAAAGGATAATTAAAAGTGAGATGACGTAGTTACTACGCCAGCATCAGCACACATATGGTCACAGGAAAAGTCTGCGAAAGGTATGAGATTAGGATCTAATTTAAAGGTCCCATATTGTAAAAAGTGAGATTTTCATGTCTTTTATATTATAAAGCAGGTTTAAGTGCTTTATAAATACTGTTAAACTATCAAAACGCTCAATATACAGAGAAATACA
This sequence comes from Sebastolobus alascanus, assembly GCA_916701645.2. Taxonomy (NCBI): domain Eukaryota; kingdom Metazoa; phylum Chordata; class Actinopteri; order Perciformes; family Sebastidae; genus Sebastolobus; species Sebastolobus alascanus. The sequence goes on along the minus strand of CAKAOJ020000015.1, from coordinate 459,404 downwards.
CACAGCCCATATTCAGAAGTTGTGCGTTTGAAACAAGCCGTCAGGATTTCTGTACATTTGTGATGTCACAAATCTACAATATTTAGACCATTACATGTTTTTAAACGTAAACATACTAAATGTGTCCCAGTTTCTTTCATGTTGCAGTGTATGTAAATAATATCAGCTGACAGGAAGTATATATGGACCCAAACTGTTGCCTAGCAACGCAATTCCGTTGCAATTCCATTGAAATGCACTAAAGCGGAGCGTTTCAGAGAGAGGGTAAATACAGGTACATTCAGACAGACAGTAGGAGGAAAATAAAGTGATTTTTGAACATTACAGCATGTAAACATGTTCTAGTAGAAACGCAAAATACAAGTATGAACCTGAAAATGAGCACGATATGGGACCTTTAAAGTGGAAGGTGTGCTTAAACAAAATATTTATTCTGTCTGTCTGTGATGTTTGTCAGATCTGTCCTGACCGGTCTGTTTCCGCCCACCTCGGGCACCGTGTACATCAAGGGGATGGACATCCGCCATGACATGGACATCATCCGGAGGACGCTGGGAGTTTGTCCACAACACAACGTCCTGTTTGACATGTAAGGCTCGTCTTTCCAACGTCCGACTGTCGCTGCATGTTGTTTTTGACGTACTCTGGATGCGTTTGATGGATTACATAAATTCCACTTGTAGATTTCATACGTCAAGCTTCTATTGAGTCTTTTTTTGTGGTTTGTATTATTAGTGATAGACGATTTTATGAAATTAGTCACATTGCTATGAAATAAATGATGGGTCTGAAAAACACTAGATTGTCTGGATTTCACCAGAAAACACCCAGATGTTATTTAAATGAACAGTGTTTAACAATTAGGGGTATCTAGGGGCAGAAATGGAATATAACATTAATAAGTATGTTTTCTTTAATGTATAATCGCATGAAAATAAGAATCGTGTTTTTGTTACCTTAGAATGAGCCGTTTATATCTACAAAGGGAGCGGGTCTTCACAGAACCACCCGCCATGTTTCTACAGTAGCCCAGAACGGACAAACCACTGTTAACTTTTCCTCTTTTCGCTTTAACTTTTCGCTCCGGAGTTAACCTTCGTCGTGACTCCACTCAGCTGCCGGGAAACAAGACACAGGAAACCTCTGTTGGTCTTCAGGAGCTGCAGCATTTATTTCTGCACCAACTGCAACTTCCACTGAACATTCACTGGATTTTCTCAGAGCTTAACTGACTCTGTCTTCTGCTCCACTCGCTCACTCATTCGCTCTCAACTCCACACACATTCGCTGCTGCTCTCTCTCTCTTGCTTCATCCCTCACTTCCCACGTACACACACTCTATACACTGGATCTGCTATTCTCCAAATGACTCACGCTCTTCTAACAACAACTGGCCTTGGAGAGGGCCATTCACGTTTTCACATCGGCCATCGTAGTTCTCTTACAAGCTTGGCACACAGGAAAGGTTTCAATCTGCAACCTCACCACTAGATGTTGCTAAATCCTACACACTGTTCCTTTAAAGCTGATGTAGGCGAGATTGGAGCAAATATGATTAAAAAAAGTTATTTTTATAAAACGGCCGCTATATGGTGACAGTAGTACATGAAACAGGTAACCTGAGTTAAATCCTGTTCCTCTGTGTCCTACTGTGTCCTCCGGTGCTCCTAACGGCATCTGAAGGATTTCACTTACCGGAGGAAAACAAGGTCCGCTGCCCAGCTGCAGTCTATGAGAGCCGGCTGTCAATCACTCTGAACTCCGACCAAACGGTCAAACTAGGCAGCGCTGATCAAATATGAATCAATATTCTGTTACGTTAATGCCTATTTCTCGCCGCAAATGTTTTCAGAATCATCTCGTAGTTACTGTTTAGCTGTAAAATGAGAAAGTTTGTGACGCCGCCGCCATTGTGAAATCTGGTGAAGGAACGCCAAGTTCCGGTCACATGACCGGAGCACAGCCAATAGGAACGCTCTCTCTCTCTGAAATGACCTGTGATTGGTCGAAGTCTCCCGTCATGGGCTAGATTTTTTAAAGCCTGAAAACAGAGACATGAGGAGGAGCAGAAGTCTAGTTTTCTCTCAGAACACTTGAATTACAATATGCTGAAAGGTTATTATGGAATTTTAACCCAATGATGCCAAAAACATACTGCCTACTGCCACTTTAAGGAGTAGATGCAGTTTCAAACAGATGTTGGTATTTCCTCTCTGTGTTTATCTCTCTCCCTCAGACTAACCGTGGAGGAGCATGTGTGGTTTTACGGGTGTCTGAAGGGTTTATCTGAAGCAGAGGTGAAAGCTGAGCTGGACACTCTGCTGGAAGACGTCGGCCTGCTGCACAAACGACATGAACAGACCAAAAACCTCTCTGGTAGACTTCCTAGATTAACTTCTCTATAAAAACATGACCTGACTTTCATCTCACTTTCATCAGGTTGTAGAATCACAGTATATGTTTTGTGGAGAGGCGTCAACTTTGTCCTGAAAAATATATAATTTTCTGTTCCAGAAGTAAAAGCCTCCCTCTGTGTCTCTTGGTCAGGGGGGCAGACCTGACGAGCCGATCACTGTCAGCACTGATGTGTTCTATTAGAGCCGGGCGATATGGGGAAAATCAAATATCACAATATTTTTTACCAAATACCCGATATCGACATTGCATCAATATTGTAGGATTGACCATTGGTGCTTTCACAAAATATTTACGCAATGAGATTTTTGATAAATAATCATCAGTAATGATTAATTATATGTATATAATGACTAAAAGGCAAATACTAGAACAGCTAGAACAGTCTGGTAAGTTCAGAAAATTACACTACTTCACTGTAATGCAGCCTTTAAAACCAGGAAAAGACACTTATGCGATATTATGATATCCAAAATCTAAGACGATATCTAGTCTCATATCACAATATTTTACAAGGATTTGATGGAGAATTAATCACTTTGGTTGAGTAAAATTTCAGGGGATGTGATGTTTTAATGTTTACCTTTTGTCATTTAAAGGAACAGTGTGTAACATTTCGGTGATCTATTTGCAGAAATGGAATTTAATATTCATAATTATGTTTTCGTTAGTGTATAATCACCTGAAACTAAGAATCATTTTTTTTTCGTTAGGTTAGAATGAGCTCTTCATATCTACATAGGCAGCAGGTCCTCTTCACGGAGTCCGCCATGTTGCACCGCCATGTTTCTACAGTAGCCCAGAACGGACAAACACTGACTCTAGAGAGAGTCTTTTATGTTTTTACGTTACCTGAAGGTCACCGTAGTTCTCCCACGCGCTTCTGAAACTGCGGTAATGTGAGCTGCAGAGTGCAAAACCGTGATACCGCCAGCAGACGCGAAGAGGAACTCAGCTGGTTGCAATCTGCAACCACACCACTAGACACCACTAAATCCTACACACAGTACCTTTCATTTATTGTAATGTTTTGGGATATATAAAGGATAATTAAAAGTGAGATGACGTAGTTACTATGCCAGCATCAGCACACATATGGTCACAGGAAAAGTCTGTGAAAGATATGAGATTAGGATCTAATTTAAAGGTCCCATATTGTAAAAAGTGAGATTTTCATGTCTTTTATATTATAAAGCAGGTTTAAGTGCTTTATAAATACTGTTAAACTATCAAAACGCTCAATATACAGAGAAATACACACAGCCCATATTCAGAAGTTGTGCGTTTGAAACAAGCCGTCAGGATTTCTGTCCATTTGTGATGTCACAAATATACAATATTTAGACCATTAGACGTTTTTAAACATAAACATTCTAAATGTGTCCCAGTTTATTTCCTGTTGCAGTGTATGTGAATAACATCAGCAGACAGGAAGTAAATATGGACCCAAACTGTTGCCTAGCAACGCAGTTCCATTGCAATTCCATTGAAATGCACTAAAACGGAGCGTTTCAGACAGAGGGTGAATACAGGTATATTCAGACAGACAGTATGAGGAAAATAAAGTGTTTTTTGAACATTACAGCATGTAAACATGTTCTAGTAGAAACGCAAAATACAAGTATGAACCTGAAAATGAGCACGATATGGGATCTTTAAAGTGGAAGGTGTGCTTAAACAACATATTTCTTCTGTGTGTCTCTGATGTTTGTCAGATCGGTCCTGACCGGTCTGTTTCCACCAACCTCGGGCACCGTGTACATCAAGGGGATGGACATCCGCCATGACATGGACATCATCCGGAGGACGCTGGGAGTTTGTCCACAACACAACGTCCTGTTTGACATGTGAGGCTCGTCTTTCCAACGTCCGACTGTCGTTGCATGTTGTTTTTGACGTACTCTGGTTGATGGATTACATAAATTCCACTTGTAGATTTCATACGTCAAGCTTCTATTGAGTCTTTTTTTGTGGTTTGTATTATTAGTG
>CAKAOJ020000015.1:362500-450000 GCA_916701645.2 Sebastolobus alascanus | reverse complement strand
CTTAATTTCACACACTGTTCAATTACAAAGATGACTAATACTGGCATAAAAAAGGTCTCAATCGTTCTTCTGAACTCACTATGCATGTTGGTCCACAGCTATGCAGCCAATTAAACACACTTATAGATCATTTCACAGTTGTAAACATACATTTTTCATATGGGTTCCAGTTTATTTCCTGTTGCAGTGTATGGCTGCGTCCAAAATCGCATACTATGCACTAAATAGCTTACAACTGCATTAAATTCTGTTTATGTCATGCTACTAGCACCACTAGCTACTGGCCGATAGCTGGTTGTTTGAGAACAGAAACGTTAATACATCCACCACGGTACAGGCTTACAGCATACAGCCCAAGGGTGATAATAAAAGTGATGAATTACAGCCAATATATCCATTATTATAGCTGCATACAGCTAGCAGGAAGCTGGCAGAACCAGATATGTCATATGAACGTGTAGGGCGGTGCAGTCCTGAGGGTCTGATGCATGTTCATTATGCCGAGGAAAATAACTCTGGATCTGGCTATTAGTGAATTTTACAACTTTGAGGACAAAATGATTTAAATGAGGGTTATTTAAGTGTTCAAAAAAAACAACAACATATGCATAACAACACATAGCTTAAATGAAAACACATAACATCACATAGCTTCGTAACAACATAGCTTCATAACAACACATAACAACACATAGCTTAAATGAAAACACATAACAACCCATTGCTTCATAACAACACACAGCTTCATAAAAACACATAACAACACATACTGTAGCTTCATAACAACACATATTAACACATCATAACTACACATAATCATAACAACACATAGCTTACTAACAAACCGTAATCCACTCACAGGAGCACAGGAGCAATTGATGATGATTTTCTCCTTTAGTCGGGCGTATATCACGGCTAGTTAGCAAGTCGTTCTATCATGAAGGCAAGACGGTGATGTTTGGCCAGAAGTGACCATGCTCCTTTTATTTGGTTTTCACGTTTTTCTCAGGTTAAAAGCTTTTAAAAAGCCCCCTTAAAAAATAAAGAGGGAACGAAAACATGTCTGTGATCTTCTGACATCTGATCTAATCAGCTTGAACACACCTTGGAAATCGCCAAGAGTCATAAAATCAGTTTTCTGCAACACTTCGGAATATTAAGGGCCTATTTGGCGGCCATTTTGAAAAATGGCTGCCACGGCCCTCAGGCCCCAAATTAGGAGCGCCCCGATATCTATATCTTTTCATAACATATAAACCTACATCTGTGCCAAATGTGTTGCTTTTATCGCAAAATGCACAGTTGTTGAGAGGTCTTGTGTCCAACACACAACACACAACAATGCGGCCTGCGTGACCCGGAGACACTTTCCCACTAACCTCACCTGGTTGTGTGTGTGTTAAGTGTGTGTGTGCGTGACCATTAGTGAGGCATTAGTCGGCCCCACCAGTGTGATCTACAGGAGTTCAACCAGGTGTAATCAGGAGGGATGGATATTTGTGGAGCAGCCATGGTCTTAATGGGTTTAACGTTAGCATCAGATTAGCACTGATAGCGGAGCCTGATATGTTTACTCCGTCTAAGCCACTCTCTGCTCCTCTGAGCTCTGTGTAAAGCTGCTGGATGCTTTGTTTACTGCCACCTGCTGTCTACAGCTTCAGCTGTACCAGAGGCCTGTTTCACCAAACCAAGATAAGGGATTAAGCCGGGGTTTTCCGGTTATCCTGGCTCAGTTTAGCCTTGACTCGGTTTCACGAAAGCAGTGGCACATAAGTTACCATGGAGATTTATTCTGTGCAGCTAGCCTGCTCCAGACCAGGCTAACAGCCAGGCTTAGTTTATCCTGGTGCCGTATCTGTTCAGTCAGCAGTCACTCCGATCGGAAAACAATGTGTTTTTTACAGTTAGTCCATGATCTTATGCATGTATTTTACCTTATTTTTATCAGCCTGCATTAAAATACCATATTTTAATGCAGGCTGATAAAAATAAGTACTTAACTGAATACATACCACTATTCAGTTCAGTACTGTTATTTTAACATTGTGATCATCATTCATTTTTATTTTTATAATCATTCATGTGATAGTCATTATTACAGTTATATTGTGTTTATGAAAACTGTTGTTCATATTTTTGTTAGAGTTTTGATGAATATATTATTGATTAGAAATGGCTGATAAAGTTCACTGGACCAGTAACTATATAGTGTTCTGTATATTCATGAAACAACAGGGAGAGGACACCACAATGCTTTTTGACCTTTTATTTTTCTTGGATCACTTGTCTGCTGGGGGAGAAAGAAATAGCAATAACTAATACATTGTGTTACTGTGTCTACTTACAGTGTACATTGAAATGATCACTTACTTCTCTTTCTAATCCCCTCAGTATGTATTGTTAAGTGTGTGCTGTACAGACATCTGACAGTTTGTGAACTCTGTAAAACACATATCAGTTCTTAATTCTGCATGGTGTGTGGATGTCCTACACTCACTACGATGTCAGGCTGCTCTCAGGCTGTACAGTATCTGGGTCCTGTTAAAATTATGTTTTCCATGAGCACCACATCACTGACTTCTTATCCATTATGGACTAAATAAGTATTTCCACTAGACTGACATGTAGGCTACATCCAGCCTTGTTTCATCCTTTCGTTCTATATAAATAATGGTCGTAATAGGGCACACCATGCACAATTCCTGCTGTGCTGATTAAGGTGTTTTAAAGAATTGACAACTGTCAGATGTCTGTAGGCATACAGCACACACTTAAAAAAGCAAATAAAGTTTGCAGAGGTGCAAATATCAATGAAAAAAGTGATTTATTCAAAAAGAGTTGACTTTTAAAACCACAAAAAACCCTGCAGGACTTGGACCTGGATATGGAGATAAAAAGACATTGAGGAAATTAGAAAGAGAAATAATTGATCATTCCAATGCATATTGTAAGCATGTATGTAACATAATGTGTTAATCATTGTATATATATATATATATATATATATATATATATATATATATATATATGTATATGGTATTGTCGTATTCTATCTTTGTGGATTAGTGGTTGTAATTAATCTTCATGGGTAATTTCCTAAATAATATATTAACCTCCCCCTCTCACTTTTAAAGCGAAGTGTCAGTAACTCCTTCAATGGTTTAATAATGTTTCAGTTAACAGCAGTGGTGAGTGAATGTAACGTTATCGGCTATTTTTAGACTACTTACACATTGAGTCGCTCCGCTATTGTCTGAAACGTTTTTTTCTCGCTGTTTTATTACAGCGGCCGACGGCCGTGTCTCCTTTTCTACATATTATATGTTTTACTTCCTCGTAATCTTCCATTCAAAGCTGTTTCTCGCTAGTTTAAAGTACGCGGAACGCGTTTACTTCATCTCAGCATCAGTAAATCTGCGATCGATCTCGTGGTCTATTGAGGAAAACAGTGAACGCGCATCTATCAGAATTACTTACACCTGGTTCAACCTAGTCGCTCCTCCTCAGCCTGGCTCGGCCTTCGTGAAACCAATCAAGCCAGGATGAATTAACTAGACTAGGTCAAGCCTCGCTTTCTCTCTTATCCCGGATATTTTTATTCTGCTTTGGTGAAACAGGCCTCAGCTCTCCAATGAAAAAATAAAAATCCTTTGTTTTCAAACCTGGCAAGAAAAATAGTAGCAGCTTAAACATTTCTGTTTGAACTTAAAGGTCCCATATTGTAAAAAGTGAGATTTTCATTTCTTTTATATTATAAAGCAGGTTTAAGTGATATATAAATACCGTGAAAGTATCAAAACGCTCAATCCGTGGAGAAATACACACAGCCCGTATTCAGAAACTGTGCGTTTGAAACAAGCCGGTAGGATTTCTGTCCATTTGTGATGTCACAAATCTACAATATTTAGACAATTTCACAGTTTTAAATGTAAACATTCTAAATGTGTCCCAGTTTATTTCCTGTTATAGTGTATGTGAATGACATCAGCTGACAGGAAGTAAACATGGACCCAAGCTGTTGCCTAGCAACGCAGTTCTATTGCCATTCCGTTGAAATGTTGCTAAAACAGAACGTTTCAGACAGAGGGTAAAAACAGGCATATTCAGGCAGACAGTAGGAGGGAAACAATGTGATTTTTGAACATTAAAGCATGTAAACATGTTCTAGTAGAAACCCCAAATACAAGTGTTAACCTGAAAAATGTGCATGATATGTCTCCTTTAAAGCTGCATTAGGTGAGAGTTTTCATTAAAGATCCAGCCATCTCGGGCTGCAACAGAGAATATGTGTCCATTGAGACCTTGTAGATTTACCCTGTTGTCACAACTAAAATTCTCCACCTACAGGAAGAGTGTGTTTTTAAGTAAGAGTTTAATCTTTTATCATAATCATTCATTTCCAGATCTTTTTGCGAGTGGCGGAGGAAACCGGCGTGGATGCTGAACCAGAGCTGCAGGCTGAATCTCCCCACAGGAAGCAGCCATCAGGTGAAGAACCAGAGACAGGTATGCACAAACACTTTGTGTACATACCACACAATGTTTCCATGTAAAGTCTGTCTGCTGTTTCGTCTCCCAACTGTGACTGTTTGTTTCCATAATGCTTCCAGGAAGGAAAAGGCTTCGTAAGCAAGGTACCTTCAGATCATCCTGCACTGAAAGTCATCATTAGATAGAAAAATAAAGTGTTTTATTTTCCCCCCAGATTAGATACACAGCATGTATTTTAAACCATAAGCCTCACTCTCTACCTTTAACTGTTAGAGCTGACAAACAAGGAGGATTTAAAGGGATAGTTCAGGTGTTTTGAAGTAGTAGGGTTGTATGAGGTATTTATCCATAGTCGGTGTATTACCTACAGTAGACGGCGGTCGGCAAACCACCAGTTTGGAGAGACAGACGGGAGTTACCATACGGAACCAAAGCAATGTACTGCTGTAAACGGGGCCGGGTAGCAAACGTATTTTAGCCACCTAAAAAAGGCCCACCAAAAAAATAAAACAATATCAGTTTAAGTGTGCGCTATATTCAGAATATTTTCACTGCTTTACCTTGCCGTCAGACAGCCATTTCCGACGGGAAACTGAAGCCGTTGTATCACCTCTGCTCTCGCCAAAGCCACCGGACTCCTTTTTAAAAAACACAGGGGTTGCTGGTCCACCGCTGACTGGATTGGTTAGTTTCTTTGTGTTATTGTGTAACTTTTGGTGAATTCGAAACCGAAGTCACACAATAACACAAACAAAACTAACCAGCAACTCCTGTGTTCTGCCAGGTAAAATTACAGGTTTTTTCAATGCAGTCTGGTTGCTTTGGTGTCTCACGGCAAGGTAAACTGGTGGAAATATTCTAAATATAGCGTACACTTAAACTGATATAGATTTTTTTAGGTGGGCTTTTCTTTTAGGCGGCTAAAATAAGTTTTGCTGTCGGCCCCGTCCACAGCAGTGCATTGCTTTGGTTCTGTGTGGTAACTCGTGTCTGTTTCTCCAAACTCGGGGCGTGCCGTCATCTACAGTAGGTAATGCACTGAGTATGGATAAGTACCTCATACAACCCCACTTGAAAACACCCCTTTAACTGATTGTGGGTTCATTGTGTGCAATATTCAGGTACATCATGTGCAATATTACTTCTTTTCTGTTTTTTAGCTTACCGTACCTTCTTTCTATTTCACTTATCTTATCTTATTTACTCATTTTACTTAATGCTATTTACTTAAATTGTCATTCTACTAGGCACTGGTGCTAGAAATAGTACGTTTTTACTTTTTATTTTATACACTTGTATTTTATACACTTGAAACTCGTTGTAATTTGTTGTATTTTTTGTATTTTTTGAGCAATCTCTGGCACAAGAATTTCCTTCGGGATTAATAAAGTTCTATCTTATCTTATCTTATCTTATCTTATGAAAGCTAACACGCACACCAACATTTTTGTACAGAATTTGTTGTCATGTTTCCACTCTAGTTTTCTGTGGCTCTGATCTGACAAGAGTCTCCATCGTATCAAAGGTGGAAGGCACTGACAGGAGTATATATATATATATATATATATATATATCAGTGTGACTGTGTTTGTCCTGCTTGCAGAGCCTCAGGAGACGGACCTGCTGAGTGGAGATGGTCGAGGTGGGATCCCGCTGACCGGCTGGTGGTTGACCTGGCAGCAGCTGAGAGCGCTCTTCATCAAACGCTGGCTTTATGCTCGTAGGAGCCGCCGGGGCTTCTTTGCTCAGGTGATGACAAATATCGACGGCAGCTGTTAGAGAGCTAGATTCAAAGGCCATCCATCGTCACAGAGTTTATGGTTTTCATTATGAAAACAAACACTGTCCCCTCTCTGGCAGTTATATATATATGAAGTTTATTATATCAGGATAACCCCTTGAGATGCATCATCTCGTTTTCAAGGCGGTCCTAAACAAACACAAGACAGAGACCGAACAGACTACAAAACAAACTGATAAAAAAAACAACCGAAAAACAACAAAACAACACAACACAACAGAGAATAATACAAAGTAAATAAAATAAAACAGAAACAAAAGTAAATAAGTAAAAATGACAATACAATAAAATAATAATAATAATAAACAAGATTTTGTTACAGCATTATATTGGACACAATCACAGAGTCAAGCTCAAGTTATAGTGAAGTGAAGAAACTAAGTAAAGGAACGGAACAGTGATAGCATTACTGGAAACATAGACAATTTGTTTTAAGGTGAGAAAATAAAACATTTTTAAAAATGCGAAATGATAACAGAGAACGGATAATTATAGGTAACATATTCAAGTCATAAGGAGCCCTAAACATAAAAGCTTTTTTGCCTACTTCCTTCGATACAAAGGGAACCATAAAGAGAAACTGATCAGAGCTTCTTAAGGAATAATTTGATACATAAAGAACAAAGAATTGTTTTAGGCAAAAAGGATAATTGAAGTTTACGAATTTAAAAATAAATTGATACCAATGAAATTGGCGTCTTTTATCCAAAGGGAGCCACCTCAGTGTATCTAACATTGTACAGTGGTGTGTAAAAAAAGAACAACCTAGAATAAATCTACAGAGTCTATTATATACAACATTGAGAGAATTGAGATCAGTTAGTAGACTTATCAGTTGTTAGGGGCTTTGTTAACTAAAAAGATAGTCAACTACTTATGGTGTTTCTTAGGGCTAACCGGAATGCTTCGAAGCTTTGACCGTTGCCATGGTAATCGACCTCCAACTCAGTATTTATATGTTTTGTGCTTCAGATTGTCCTTCCCCCTGTGTTCGTGCTGGTCGCTCTGCTCTTCAGCCTCATCGTTCCTCCGTTTGGGAAGTATCCCGCTCTGCAGCTGCAGCCTTGGATTTACGGAGAACAGTACACCTTCTTCAGGTCGGCCTCCGCCCACAGTCACCATTACTGTCAACGCAGAAAAGATTTGTAATCAGTTTCTTCTGCCGTGAATTGGTTTGGTCTACTTCTACTATTTCTGTGAAATAACTGGTCATGCTTTTCACTTGACGCCTTGTTATTTTGACCAGTGTCCTCGCCTCTGGTTTAATATTTACAGCAATGACGCACCTGGTAACCCGGCCATGGAGAACCTGCTGGGAGCGCTGCTGGACCAGCCAGGTTTTGGTACCAAGTGCATGGAGAAAGAGGAAGAAGACAACAGCACGTAAGACAACCTCTGTGAATACAATAATCTGTCTCAGCAGCATCAGAAGGAACTGAAAGGAACATTAATGAAGGCAGTTGGAGACGTGGTCCTGAGACATCAGCGCAAAGAAAACACTGAAAAACATGTGATAGGCGACAAAAAAAACACATGAATTTACAACAAAGAGGAGATAAAACAGACTGTTCATGATTAAAAAACATTCCCTACTTTCCTTTCATAACGATTATTGTGTTGGGACAAAAAACGATGCACATCTTCCTGTGATCCTCACAAAGTAAAGTCTTTTGATTGGGGTATTAAGTAATCTATGACCTCTACTGGCACTCAATAGAAATTTCAACATCAGTTGTAAGCTTTATCTCTGCAAACACAAATGTCTGGCTTTGGGGAAATCTGTATAACTTTAAATTTTTGTTGTAGTTTAATGTACTTTATTTGTAATACCAGACTTTCAGGCAACATTTCACTGCTTAAAGGTCCCATATTGTAAAAAGTGACATTTTCATTGCTTTTATATTATAAAGCAGGTTTAAGTCCTATATAAATACTGTGTAAGTATCGAAACGCTTAATCCACAGAGAAATACAAACAGCCCGTATTCAGAAACTGAGCTTTTGAAACAAGCCGTCAGGATTTCTGTCCATTTGTGATGTCACAAATCTACAATATTTAGACCATTTCAAAGTTTTAAACCTAAACATTCTAAATGTGTCCCAGTTTATTTCCTGTTGCAGTGTATGTGAATGACATCAGCTGACAGGAAGTAAACATGGACCCAAGCTGTTGCCTGGCAACGCAATTCTGTTGCAATTCCATTGAAATGTACTAAAACGGAGCGTTTCAGACAGGAGGGTAAATACAGGTTTATTAAAGCAGACAGCGTGAGGAAAATACATTTTTTTTTAAACATTAAATTATGTAAACATGTTCTAGTAGAAACTCAAAATACAAGTATAAACCTGAAAATGAGCACGATATGTCCCCTTTAAAGCACAAACTTGTACTCCATGTTCACTCCCGGTCCTCCCTGCAGGAGTCCTCAGTGTGAAGGCGAGCGGGAAGGCCAGTTCATGCGACCTCAGGTTTCCTACTCCACCTGGCAGATGTTCAACAGAGGCAACTGGAGCAGAGAAACTCCATCTCCTGAATGTCAGTGTAGCACGGAGGACGTCCGCCGGATGCTGCCCGACTGCCCGCAGGGTGCCGGTGGACTGCCGCCTCCTCAGGTCAGTACGCTGTCCGGTCAGGACCGAATGCAGTGTTGAATGATCTGACTTCTCCACGGTTGCAGATTGGACTGAAAATATCGCCAATGCACTTTCACATAAAACGACCTTGATCTCTGCTCGTCAAATGCAGCCAATTAAACGAACATACAAGGACAAATGTATATATGAAGTTTATTATATCAGGATAACCCCTTGAGATGCATCATCTCGTTTTCAAGGGGGTCCTAAACAAACACAAGACAGAGGCCGAACAGACTACAAAACAAACTAATAAAAAACACAACAGAAAAACAACAAAACAACACAACACAACACAACGGAAAATAATACAAAATAAATAAAAAAAATAAAATAAAACAAAACAGAAACATAAATAAATAAGTAAAGATGACAATACAATAAAATAATAATAATAATAAACAAGATTTTGTTACAGCATTATATTGGACACAATCAGAGTCAAGCTATAGTGAAGTGAAGAAACTAAGTAAAGGAATGGAACAGTGATAGCATTACTGGAAACATAGACAATTTGTTTTAAGGTGAGAAAATAAAACATTTTTAAAAATGCGAAATGATAACAGAGAACGGATAATTATAGGTAACATATTCAAGTCATAAGGAGCCCTAAACATAAAAGCTTTTTTGCCTACTTCCTTCGATACAAAGGGAACCATAAAGAGAAACTGATCAGAGCTTCTTAAGAAGTAATTTGATACATAAGGAACAAAGAATTGTTTTAGGCAAATGTGATATTTAAGTTAATTGGAAATGAATCTAAAGCCAAAACACAAATAATATTTTTTGGAACCTTGTAACATTTTCATTAAATGTTTGCCTGTGCGTGGTATCATGTGGTGAAATATTCTGCATTGTGCGTCTATATCTGGCTCATCTTTTAGATTAAGAGGCTGACTGGAGACGTCCTCCAAAATCTGACAAGTTACAACATCTCTGATTACCTGGTGAAAACCTACTCTCAGATCCTCAGGAAAAGGTACTTCATTAAACATAATAACATGCATTACTTACTATTTGGTATTCCATTTAGTTTTTTTTTCTTTTTCACCAGTTAAGGTTTTTAGTTTTGGTTTAGATCACTGGGGATAAATGCAAGGGTCTAAAATACTTTACCATTACTTTCCCTTCTCATGGTGTTTGGAAATTGAGCTTTAAAAAAATGCAGCATCCCTCTTTGATATCTGTGAAGACCCAATTTTATTTGGTCAAATGTATTTATTATTTATACCCAAATAAACAAAATGCCTCAGAATAGTCATAACTACATTTAGTCCTCTATCAGTGCCTTTCATTTGATCACAAAAGTTTTTTTTTTATCTTTATGTGTAGCCTACGTGTACCCTATGACTCTCAACCTTATTGTTTTATATTGAAGCTGCCAATAGCTGATTTATTTTTAGGGGTTGACATGCAATATATTGACACTTTATAAAGATTATTCAGGCCATCATGCGATACTCAAATTGTCCCTGAAACAAGTCTGAAGAATGGAAATACATTAATGTAATTTTAGAGTGAATGCCGACATATTTTGAATATCAAAAGACAGATATCTGTAGTTGGAACACCGATATTAATGTCGACAATTAAGGCCTGTATTTCCCTGTTTGTGTTTCCTTTAAAAAATATTCCTCACACATTCACTCTTTTCCCTCTGTGTGTCATTAACAGCCTAAAAACCAAGAAGTGGGTGAATGAATTCAGGTAAGCTGCTGGTATAAAACATCATTTTGGAGGCAAAATATCTCCAGTATTGATAACCATAGCATCTACAGTATAAGGCTCGACTGACGAGAAACAAACTGTTATACGGATACAGATACGGAGGTTTCTCCCTCGGGGGCCGCGCCACTCAGACTTTATCTCAGCTCCACCACGTCAAGGACTCCATCTCCGCCATCAGGACTCGTTTACAGGTTCCGCAGGTAAAACTGAGCTTTCAGACATGTTTAACTGAAACTGATGTTTTCCTGAATGACCTTAATGTTTTCTGATGTTCTTTGATTCATCACAGAACAGTTCACTGGATCATCTGCTGAACAGACTGCCAGATTTTCTAGGAGGACTGAACAGTCAAAACAATGTCAAGGTAAATGTGTCTATCTGTCTTCTCTCTTCATTTACTGCGGCCTGTCTTTAAAGGAAGAATCTAATATAAACCTGTTTCTCTCTCAGGTTTGGTACAATAACAAAGGCTGGCATGCCATGGTGTCATTCGTCAACGTGATGAACAACGGCCTGCTGAGAGCGAGTCTGCCACCGGGACCGGAGAGGAAGAAACACGGCATCACTGCCTACAACCACCCGCTCAACCTCACAAAGGAACAACTCACGGAAATGGCCATGTTAGTTCACTGCTGTGGAGTTTTTAGTTTGATGTTGGTGGATTTGGTTTCTTGTGCTTGTTATATATACTGTATTACCTCCACTTCTCTCAATAGGTAAACTCAGCTTAGTCAGGACACTTTAAAGGGGACATATGATGCTTATTTCCAGGTTCATACTTATATAACTAGAACATGTTTACATGCTTTAAAGCTGGGGTCTGCGATCTTGGAAAACTAGCATAATTTGAAAGTCGCATCGCCTCAGGAGCTCCGTCTAAGCCCCCCCCTCCCCTCGAAACTCCTTATAAGGCAACGCCCCCCACACACATGCACGAGCACCGCCGCATCTTAACTACTTCACATTTTTCGTAGCTATTTCATCACTAAATTCACTTCTGAAAAATGTTGAGGCGAGAAATCAACGGTGTAGATTTAGAATATTGACAGTTTTACGATGTTAGATGGCGAATCAAACATTTTCTCAACTGTTGTCGGAGTTTAGAAGCTCCACAAACTGCCGGCACAGCCAGCTAGCTCCTGCCGGGATCGCCACCTCTCCACCCGGGCATTCACTCACACAGACCCCGCTATGAGCTGGCGCTCTCTCAAGACACCGGTCTGTAGACGAGGGGCTTTTATTTCCTTGTTGACGGGGAGAGGGGAGGGGGGCGGGGCAGCAGCTCGCTGGAGAGCCGGCCACAGAGCAGCAGAGAGGGGAGGGACAGAGAGAGATACCTGCTGAGACAACACGACCCTTTTTAACATTACTCTAATATCTGGAGGGAGATCAGTCCACTCGTTTGTTTCTGTAACTGAAAAAGCAGTTTTAGTAACGTAAATTTTGTTCGGCAATGTTTTCTATCCGCCGTCTCCCCTCGTTGATAATCCTGTTTGTCTGACTTCACTTTGAGCTGTTAGAATAAATAGTTTAAATCTGCAGTATTTTATAAAGTAAACTAACAGAACATAAACAACTAAATCAAAGTTGTATTTTTCGATAATATGGTAATAGTGGTACGAGTTCGTTCTCGTTGTCCGGTGTTTTAAGAGCTGAGTTTTCTCTTCCACTCTCCAGTGAACGTGCGGCGGACACGCGCTTTGAGTTCACGCTGGTGCACGCTGAGGCTAGAGTACGAGCAGGGAGGCAGGGAGGCATCTGATTGGTTCCTTACAACCGGGACCATTTTTACTGACTGGTAGACGTTTTTACAGGATTACAGCAGCTACAGATGACGGATCTTTTCCGGTCTTTTTTCAGTGCTCATAAGAAACGGATTGCTGTCGGGGTGTAAAGACCATTTCAACCAATATAACAAAAAGTGTATACTGGATAAATCGCAGACCCCATCTTTAATGTTCAAAAAACACTTTATTTTTCTCATACTGTCTGTCTGAATATACCTGTATTCACCCCCTCCTGAAAAAGCCCAGTCTGCTCTGATTGGCTTGCGAGAAAAATATGGTGCACCTTTGCGAAGGTAGCTCTCAAGCTGTGGGAAGGGGAGACAAATCTGAATGGCTTGTTGAATCACATGTTTTCTGATGTAGACAGCCCACAAAACAACTGAGCGGGTTGTATTATTTAACAGTATGTGGGTTAGTAGGCACTCCAGATACCCAAATGTATGTTCATGACATGTCCCTTTAAGTCTGATGGATTACTATCTGAAGGAAGTTTAAAGTCTCGGCTTGGATTTTGACGTTACAAAGCAGCAATTTAAAAAAAAAAAACTTTTATACCAAAATGAGTGGAAACCAATAGCTGCCTGGAAGGTGCAAAAATGTATACAGTATTACTGTACAACATAATGATGTGCTTTGAAAATGGGTCAGCAGTAATGTAAAGCTTAAATGATACGGACTGAAATGTTCAAAAACACATTTTGCAGAAACCACCTTGAACAAATTCAAAAGAAAATGTGTGGAGTTTGCATGTTCTCCTCGTGTTAGCGTGGGTTTCCTCCGGTTTCCTCCCACAGTCCAAAGACATGCAGGTTCATTGTTGACTCTGTATAATATTTAGGTTCACATAATGTATGTATTGTGTATGTTGACGTGTTTTTCTGAACCCGACTTTTCCCTGCTTCCTCTGTCAGGATGACCACATCAGTGGACGTTCTGGTTTCCATCTGCGTGATCTTTGCCATGTCCTTCGTGCCGGCCAGCTTCGTCCTTTTTCTGATCGAGGAGCGAGTCAGTAAAGCTAAACACCTTCAGTTTGTCAGCGGGGTCAAACCGATCCTCTACTGGCTGGCCAACTTCACCTGGGACATGGTCAGTACTCCGGAGAAAGGAGACGTTTTCCTCTTTTTACTCTCATCAGCCACAAGTCACTCAACTGTTCCATTGTGAGGTTTTCACCATGAGACAACAATCTCAAACTGAAATTGTTAAGTTATGTATGTTAAGTTATAAATGTTAAGTATTTTCTTATCATGTTTGGTGACATTTCTTCATCGGAGGGAATTGGGTAAATGTTCTGCATGCAGTATTACAGCAGAGGAGAGGCCAACCTGCTGGAAATGATGAATTCTGTCAGTGATGTTGTGATTCCTACAGTTTACCAGCTGAGGTTGACGAGAGCTACCGAGTCGCTTCTTTAACAGAACATGACCTTTCCACCTACATTATATTCAGATCGTATCTTTTTACTGTCAAAATAGAAGTTATTTAAATCTGGAAATGTAATTGCCTAATGTACTTTGAGATAATCTGATTTAAATTCCGCATTATACCTTGTCGACTTTTTACAAAAACAAAGGCTGTGTTCGGACAGTCAACCACTACATGAAAAAACACAATCCTCTCATTCATTTCAATGATGCCACTGTATTGCTGCAGAAGAAAAGCCAACGCAGAAGGCTCCGGATAAGTTTTAACCTGGCTCAATTTTTGCTGCAACGCAATGCAAAATTAGCATTTTCTTAATCCAAGGAGCTGTTTTTTGAGGGGGAAACTCTGTAAGGCCTCTCGTGTACGGATGGTGTCAGAGCTCACCTTAGTTCTCCGGTCAATAATCTGCATTAGATGACTCTCAATGAAAAATAATATTCACGGGATAAAAGAAAGACTTCCTCTTTTTCTGAAATGTGGTGTTTCCCTCTGGTCAGTTGAACTACACCGTCCCGGCCACCATGGTGGTTCTGATCTTCATCTGTTTCCAGCAGCAGTCGTACGTCTCGGAGACCAACCTGCCCGCTCTCGTCCTGCTGCTCCTGCTCTACGGGTTCGTTCACACGCCGCCGACTTCTATCCTCACTACTACACTTCCAAAATCATGCATCATCAAATCTGACCGTGTCTGTTTCCATGCTCAAAGATAAACAATTTTTCATTTGATTATCTGTGTGTCTCAATATTTTAATCTAATTGTCTCAATCATTCACCAAAGATCATTCTTACCAGCATCTTGATTGGGATTGAGAACATCTTGTGTACTTGAGACATCATGAGCTTGAATCTTGATCTTCTTTCATTCATCTTTTGCTCCACACATAACTACAAAGGCAAACACGTTACCAGCATCATAACAGTCAATTTACTGTTATGATGCACAGTTTTCTTGTGTCTCTCTGTAAACAAAGTTTCTAATTTCCCAGTTGGATGATGGTCGGTAACAAAAGTAATGAATCTTCTCATCCTCTTTAGGTGGTCCATCACCCCTCTGATGTACCCAGCATCCTTTGTGTTCAGCGTCCCCAGCACGGCCTACGTGGTTCTGACCTCCATCAACCTCTTCATCGGAATCAACGGCAGCATCGCCACCTTCGTCCTGGAGCTGTTTGTTGACGAGGTACAAACGGCACCAGTCTGCACAGGAAGAAAGAAATCCTTATTTATTGGCTACATTATGATAATAATGCAGGACGGTCTGCAGGACAGTTAATGCACACAGTGCACTTTAATAGACTGAGCCACTTTAATTCTGCACACTACAAAAACTTCTCTACCTCAGTTCTTATCCTGCATTATATTCCATATCTGACATTTCTTAATATCTGTTTCTCCTATATTTTATTATCCAGCACTATATCACTTTCTGCACTACATTCACTTCTCCTTTAAATAGTCCTGTATCTCAGTTGTTTACCCTGCACTATATTCATTTTTAACAGTTCTTCTGCACATTGCATATTTTGTTTTAAACTCTGTATTACTTACATGTGTCTTGTTACTACTTGTGTCGTTTTACTAACATGTGTACTACTCACCTGTGACGTTTTTACTAATATGTTTGCACTATGGAACTGTGATGCTGGAAACTTGAATTTCCCTCGGGATCAATAAAGTTACTATCTATCTATCTATCTATCTATCTAAGGCAAAATGACAAAGACATAAGGCCCAGATATGCATAAACTCTACAGCAGTTATACATAACAGCACCTTCACCTATGGGAGCTTGAATTCAATCACATGGAGCTCTTAACTTGAAAGGTTTGGGAATTTAAATTTATTATAGAGGCGAGGTAGAAAAGCCGGAAGTATTGATATACTGAGCAGTAATTGCTGAGTTATTCTGTGCAATGCGACATATTATATTTAGTGCTCCTTTAACTAGTCCACAATTCATGGAATTTTTTTTTCCAGCATCTGAACGAGGTGAACAGGATCCTGAAGAAGGTGTTTCTCATCTTCCCTCATTTCTGTCTGGGACGAGGACTCATCGACATGGCCAAAAACCAGGCCATGGCAGACGCCTTCCAGAGACTGGGTACCTACAGTATATATCCACCTCCAAATACATATCTAAACATCTGTTCAGTATTTCAAAGCTACAAATTATTTTACCCCAAGAAACTATAAAGTTCTCTGCTTTTGGTGCTTTCTGCTCATCGATGTGGTGATTGTGCACCGCAGTTTGAATATATAATATTCAGTAAATTGTATATTGTGTTGCCAGACCCTTTTGTGTATGAGGGAGATTTTAGTTACCATCTTATGGTGCATTATTGCTTGCATACTATTACTTACACTTTAACAGCATTTTAGACTGACACAGGACACACAGGATGTAAGATATATAAAGATATATGTATGTTCTTCTCCTCCTCCAGGCACGAAGCAGACCCTGGACCCTCTTCAGTGGGACTTTGTAGGGAAGAACCTGTTTGCGATGGCAGCTGAAGGTGTTATCTTCTTCATCTTCACCATACTTCTGCAGTACAAGTTCTTCATTCGCCTCAGGTGAGTTTAAAACAACACTCTCAATAGTTTAATAAAATGCAGACAGAGCTTTTGGTTGGAACCGAAACTGCAGCAGCTGTACCGATGTGATTGTGAGGCAGCACTTTTTTAAAAGCAGATAAGATAAAAAAAACAATGTGTGGAAACCAATTAATGCCTTCTGTGTAGCAACATTAGATTTTTATAGTTAGACTGCTTAACAAAACTAAAAGATACCGGGTGATGTTGAATCTCTCCGTGCAGGCCGTGGTGTGCCGAGCCGGAGATGCCTCCTCTCGGTCCAGAGGATGAAGATGTCGCCAGGGAGAGAGAGAGGGTCATGTGTGGAAAAGCCCAATCGGACATCCTCACCATGACAGACCTGAGCAAGGTACAACCAGCATTCAAGCCTTACAAAGTCAAACTGAACCTCGTTAACACTCTTGTGGCTGAATCACAGCAAATCTCTGCTCTCAGTCGACGAAAAGTTTCAAACTACTTACTCAAGTCCTGTTTCTGTAAGAGCTACATTTGTGTATTTTTGTTAGAATTGCAGTTTGCCATCATGCATCATGTTTCCATCCTACACTGACAGACTTCCTGCTGCGACTGGATTGTTGTGTTTTCCTGGTTGATGGTGAAATAAAGGACTTTTTGTTTTGCAGACTTATAAAGCAGGCAAGAAGCCGGCGGTGGATCGTCTCTGCCTCGGGATTCCTCGTGGAGAGGTGAGAGATATACACACCAAAAGCAGCACTCATTACATCACAGTACAATGAAAACACACACACATTGTCTGACTTTTGTCCTAATCAGCATTGTGTATATATCTGCTGTAGATACAGTCATTATGTCCCAAAAAAGGTAATTTTGGATAATATCCCAGTAATTATTTTATCACTGCTGCTGCTGAAACTGCTGCTACTAGTGTTAGTATTACTGCTGCTGCTTCTATTACTGTAACAACTAATAATACTTCCACAACTGGAGCTGCTGCTTCTACCACTAATATTTTTACTGCTAGGCCTACAATTATAAATCTACTTCCACTACAGCTGCTTCTACAGCTACAACAACAACAACTATTACTGCTGCTGCTACAACAGTTGTTTCTACTGCTGCTACTGTAGAGGGAAACATCTGTTATATATTAGCTAAGTTTTGACTGAATAACTTCACTGTAGTCTCGAGGGAATGGTCCCAGCTGCTCACTACATTTGAGGGGGAACCTAAACTCTGTAAGGCCTCTCATGTACGGATGGTGTCAGAGCTTACCTTAGTTCTCCGGTCAATAGATAGATAGATAGATAGATAGATAGTAACTTTATTGATCCCGAGGGAAATTCAAGTTTCCAGCATCACAGTTCCATAGTGCAAACATATTAGTAAAAACGTCACAGGTGAGTAGTACACATATTAGTAAAACGACAGAAGTAGTAACAAGACACATGTAAATAATACAGAGTATAAAACAAAATATGCAATGTGCAGAAGAACTGTTAGAAATGAATATAGTGCAGGGTAAACAACTGAGATACAGGACTATTTAAAGAAAAAGTGAATGTAGTGCAGAAAGTGATATAGTGCTGGATAATAAAATATAGGAGAAACAGATATTAAGAAATGTCAGATATGGAATATAATGCAGGATAAGAACTGAGGTAGAGATGTTTTGTAGTGTGCAGAATTAAAGTTAAAGCTTAATAATCTGCATTAGATGACTCTCAATGAAAAATAATATTCACGGGATAAAAGAAAGACTTCCTCTTTTTCTAAAATGTGGTGTTTCCCTCTGGTCAGTTGAACTACACCGTCCCGGCCACCATGGTGGTGCTGATCTTCATCTGTTTCCAGCAGCAGTCGTACGTCTCGGAGACCAACCTGCCCGCTCTCGTCCTGCTGCTCCTGCTCTACGGGTTCGTTCACACGCCGCTGACTTCTATCCTCACTACTACACTTCCAAAATCATGCATCATCAAATCTGACCGTGTCTGTTTCTATGCTCAAAGATAAACAATTTTTCATTTGATTATCTGTGTGTCTCAGTATTTTAATCTAATTGTCTCAATCATTCACCAAATATCATTCTTACCAGCATCTTGATTGGGATTGAGAACATCGTGTGTACTTGAGACATCATGAGCTTGAATCTTGATTTTGACCTTTCTTCCTTCATTCATCTTTTGCTCCACACATAACTACAAAGGCAAACACATTACCACCATCATAACAATCAATTTACTGTTATGATGCACAGTTTTCTTGTGTCTCTCTGTAAACAAAGTTTCTAATTTCCCAGTTGGATGATGGTCGGTAACAAAAGTAATGAATCTAATCATCCTCTTTAGGTGGTCCATCACCCCTCTGATGTACCCAGCATCCTTTGTGTTCTCCGTCCCCAGCACAGCATACGTGGTTCTGACCTCCATCAACCTCTTCATCGGAATCAACGGCAGCATCGCCACCTTCGTCCTGGAGCTGTTTGTTGACGAGGTACAAACGGCACCAGTCTGCACAGGCAGGAGAAAGAAATCCTTATTTATTGGCTACATTACGATAATAAGGCAAAATGACAAAGACATAAGACTCTACAGCAGTTATACATAACAGCAACAGCACCTTCACCTATGGGAGCTTGAATTCAATCACATGGAGCTCTTAACTTTAAAGGTTTGGGAATTTAAATTTATTATAGAGGTGAGGTAGAAAAGCCAGAAGTATTGATATACTGAGCAGTAATTGCTGAGTTATTCTGTGCAATGCGACATAAAAAATATTATATTTAGTGCTCCTTTAACTAGTCCACAATTTATGGAATTTTTTTTTCCAGCATCTGAACGAGGTGAACAGGATCCTGAAGAAGGTGTTTCTCATCTTCCCTCATTTCTGTCTGGGACGAGGACTCATCGACATGGCCAAAAACCAGGCCATGGCCGACGCCTTCCAGAGACTGGGTACCTACAGTATATATCCACCTCCAAATATATATATCTAAACATCTGTTCAGTATTTCAAAGCTAAAAATTATTTTACCCCAAAAAACTATAAAGTTCTCTGCTTTTGGTGCTTTCTGCTCATCGATGTGGTGATTGTGCACCGCAGTTTGAATATATAATATTCAGTATATTGTGTTGCCAGACCCTTTTGTGTATGAGGGAGATTTTAGTTACCATCCTATGGTGCATTATTGCTTGCATAATATTACTTACACTTTAACAGCATTTTAGACTGACACAGGATGTAAGATATATAAAGATATATGTATGTTCTTGTGAATAATGTGTGTGGTTCTTCCTCCTCCAGGCACGAAGCAGACCCTGGACCCTCTTCAGTGGGACTTTGTAGGGAAGAACCTGTTTGCGATGGCAGCTGAAGGTGTTATCTTCTTCATCTTCACCATACTGCTGCAGTACAAGTTCTTCATTCGCCTCAGGTGAGTTTAAAACAACACTCTCAATAGGTTAATAAAATGCAGACAGAGCTTTTGGTTGGAACCGAAACTGCAGCAGCTGTACCAATGTGATTGTGAGGCAGATAAGATAAAAAAAAAAAAACAATGTGTGGAAACCAATTAATGCCTTCTGTGTAGAAACATTAGATTTATATAGTTAGACTGCTTAACAAAAGTAAAAGATACCGGGTGATGTTGAATCTCTCCGTGCAGGCCGTGGTGTGCCGAGCCGGAGATGCCTCCTCTCGGTCCAGAGGATGAAGATGTGGCCAGGGAGAGAGAGAGGGTCATATGTGGCAAAGCTCAATCAGACATCCTCACCATGACAGACCTGAGCAAGGTACAACCAGCATTCAAGCCTTAAAAAGTCAAACTGAACCTTGTTAACACTCTTGTGGCTGAATCACAGCAAATCTCTGCTCTCAGTCTACGAAAAGTTTCAAACTACTTATTCAAGTCCTGTTTCTGTAAGAGCTACATTTGTGTATTTTTGTTAGAATTGCAGTTTGCCATCATGCATCATTTTTCCCTCCTACACTGACAGACTTCCTGCTGCGACTGGATTGTTGTGTTTTCCTGGTTGATGGTGAAATAAAGGACTTTTTGTTTTGCAGACTTATAAAGCAGGCAAGAAGCCGGCGGTGGATCGTCTCTGCCTCGGGATTCCTCGTGGAGAGGTGAGAGATAAACACACCAAAAGCAGCACTCATTACATCATAGTACAATGAAAACACACACACATTGTCTGACTTTTGTCCTAATCAGCATTGTGTATATATCTGCTGTAGATACAGTCATTATGTCCCAAAAGAGGTAATTTTGGATAATATCCCAGTAATTATTTTATCACTGCTGCTGCTGAAACTGCTGCTACTAGTGTTAGTATTACTGCTGTAACAACTAATAATACTTCCACAACTGGAGCTGCTGCTTCTACTACTAATATTTTTACTGCTAGGCCTACAATTATAAATCTACTTCCACTACAGCTGCTTATACAGCTACAACAACTATTACTGCTGCTGCTGCTACAACAGTTGTTTCTACTGCTGCTACTGTAGAGGGAAACATCTGTTATATATTAGCTAAGTTTTGACTGAATAACTTCACTGTAGTCTCGAGGGAACGGTCCCAGCTGCTCACTACAGCTGCTGCATGTGTAGATATATTAATAACTTGAGGTTTGTGTCCTCCAGTGTTTTGGCCTGCTGGGGGTGAACGGAGCGGGGAAGACCTCCACCTTCCGCATGCTGACCGGAGACACGGCCATCACACACGGAGAGGCTTTCATTAATCACCACAGGTACAAACTCTCTGCACCAACCACTTATTCCACTTTTACTAAGGCCTTGTTCTACTAAGTTTATGACATCAAACATAAGATTTTGGACGAGAACATTTCCTGTATATAAGAGGACAGACATATGGATGTGAAGCTGAATTAACCCATATGATACTTTGTGGTAACACTGTACATTTTTTCTTTGTGGGCTCATTAAAAACATTTATTTTTCAATAAATACTTTGAATTTGAAGTGTTGTATAGTAGTTAAATATCATCAGCATCCCTAAACTTTAAAATAAGCTACAAGAGCAGTAGTTGTCGTCATAACTGTACTAGTAGAAGTAGTAGAGATGTAGAGGTAGTGTTAGCAGCACTAGTAGGAGTACCGGTATTTGTAGCAGTAGTTGTTGCATCCATTACAGTATTTAGGAATGGCAGTAGCAGTAGTACTGATGGTAGCAGTAGAAGAAGTAGCACTAGTATGAGCAGTAGTTCAATAACCATTTTAATAAAGTTATGAATAGTAGGTTTAGGCTTTTAGCTTACATGGGCTTATGGGAAATGTTAAAATGACTGCATGATTTAATATTACCTCAAACTTAATTATAAAATACTTTGTGTTTAAATAAATAATTAAAAATAGTAATTAAATAAGTTAATATAATACATATATACATATTACCTTTATGTTAAGAAGAAAGCTATGGCAGCAGTGGGCACTTGATTATTTGTGTTTCACATGGGTATGGTGTATTAAATGAAATAAGGGAAATGAATTTTGGTTAAAAGTTTAAAAAGTCTAAAAATGTATTTGTTCTTATTTACACTTATTTTGGTAATAATGTGTACATTTTCTTTTCTGTATTTTTTCTATTTTCAAAGGTTTTTCACCTAATGGCAAATGATTAATGGCTAAGAAATTCCTAAATGAACTGAAATATCAAATCAACCTTCAAAATAAAGGAGGGGAAAAAAAAGGAAAGCTGTTTGTCATTGAGTGGATTCCTGATAGAAATCTTCAGGTGGATGTTTATTCTCTCTCAAGTTGGGAAACTGCACACACTGAACAATAACTTGACAATGGTAGTACTGTGAAACTGTGTGTTTCTGTGGTTCTCAGTGTGCTGACAGAGATGGAGCGAGTCCACCAGCTGATGGGTTACTGTCCACAGTTCGACGCCATCAGCGACCTGCTGACGGGTCGGGAACATCTGGAGCTGTACGCCCGGCTGCGGGGAGTGCCAGAGGAGTCTGTCGCCAAGGTAACGTGAAGGAGTCTGTTGCTAAGGTAACGTGAAGGAGTCTGTTGCTAAGGTAACGGGAAGGAGCTGTTGCTAAGGTAACGTGAAGGAGTCTGTCGCTAAGGTAACGTGAAGGAGCTGTCGCTAAGGTAACGTGAAGGAGTCTGTTGCTAAGGTAACGTGAAGGAGCTGTCGCTAAGGTAACGTGAAGGAGCTGTTGCTAAGGTAACGTGAAGGAGCTGTCGCTAAGGTAACGTGAAGGAGCTGTTGCTAAGGTAACGTGAAGGAGCAGCTCACGTCAAAACGGAAATTGCAACATTGAGTCATTTGATTTCTGAATTTGTCAGACACGGTGGTTTGTTCATTGATTTGGAGTGACGGGTATATATTTTTTTTTTTAACAATGTCTTTATTGTTTTTTTGTTACACAAACATCAGCATTATTATGCAATATATTCAATACAGGTTTTACTTTAACAAACATAACATCCCCCACACACCCACCCGTTCTCTCTTAACTTTTCCCTTTCTCACAGGGCCAAAATCAATATACAGCTTCACAGTATCAATCACACAATTAAACAGTTAAATGGCACCTCTAACAAAATGAAGATACACATAAACAGAAAATAAATAAATAGAAAATAAATAATAAATAAAATAAAAAGATTTTCCAAAACAAGAATCCATTCCCTTCTGAGGGTCTACCACTATTGTGATTTTTTTCGGATCATATCTTAATTATTCCTCCTGTAGAAGCTCTCCAATATCACTACTTTTTATAAAATTGTTAAATGATTTCCATATTTCCTCATAAACACCCAGTTTGTTTTTCAAGGTATATGTTATTCTCTCCATTGACATACATTGTGCCATATTTTTAATCCATTGACGGGTATATTTAGCTGCACGGTGCAGGATTATAGAGTAACGTACCTTCTGTGCGGTCCTGCAGGTGGCGCAGTGGGGGGTGCAGAAGCTGGGACTGATGCAGTACGCTGAGCGGGAAGCTGGAGGCTACAGCGGAGGAAACAAGAGGAAACTCTCCACGGCCATCTCCCTCATCGGAGCTCCGCCTGTTATATTCCTGGTGAGGAAAAATCTTTTTGTTTGTTTGTTTTTTAGATTATTTTTGGGGGGCTTTTTTGCCTTTATTAGACACACAGGACAGATAGACTGGAAAGGTAGATAGATAGATAGATAGATAGATAGATAGATAGATAGATAGATAGTAACTTTATTGATCCCGAGGGAAATTCAAGTTTCCAGCATCACAGTTCCATAGTGCAAACATATTAGTAAAAACGTCACAGGTAAGTAGTACACATGTTAGTAAAAAAACGTCACGGGTGAGTAGTACACATATTAGTAAAACGACACAAGTAGTAACAAAACACTTGTAAGTAATACAGAGTATAAAACAAAATATGCAATGTGCAGAAGAACTGTTAAAAATGAATATAGTGCAGGGTAAACAACTGAGATACAGGACTATTTAAAGAAGAAGTGAAAAAGTGAATGTAGTGCAGAAAGTGATATAGTGCTGGATAATAAAATATAGGAGAAACAGACATTAAGAAATGTCAGATATGGAATATAATGCAGGATAAGAACTGAGGTAGAGAAGTTTTTGTAGTGTGCAGAATTAAAGTTAAAGGGGAAATAAAGAGAGGATGACATGCAGCAAAGGGCCACGGGTCGGATTCGAACCCCGACCCGCTGCGGTACGGACTCAGCCTCGGTACACTCTACAGGTGAGATACCTGGGCACCCCGAGAAACAAACGTATTCACAAACAGCTGAAGAGCAACACCGAGGATGAAACTTAATATCTACCTGTTTAAATTCTATATGAATTAGATAAACATTGGGAAAATGTCTCTGAATTTACATGTAATATTTGAATAAATAACATTTTAAATATAAAACACATACACATCTCTATATATTGCACATAAGAACCCTTATATCACAAACGTACATGCATGTTTTTCCCTAGATGATGTGGTTCAGTGTATTAAATGTTGGGGCCACTACAGTAATATCTGTTTTAATTCTTTTGTAAAAATGCGTTCAGTAACGTTGCTAAAATATATTAATATTTTGACTTAAACGTTGTTTCCTTGATGCTTTGATTTCTTTAACTCTTGTTAGGATGAGCCCACCACTGGCATGGACCCAAAAGCTAAAAGGTTTCTGTGGAACTGCATCCTCAGCGTCACCAAAGAGGGAAGAGCTGTAGTTCTCACCTCCCACAGGTAGGAGGAGATGTACACTAAAGTATTCATATACTCATTAACAGTGGCTGTAATAGCCAAGACACACTAGCAGGATGACCCTCAGCTTCCTGTTCCTTCAATGGAGAAAACATAAAACACTGTAAATAATCCACTACTGCTGCATCAGTTCTGTATTTAAGGGAAAGAGTTTCCTCGTAGTGTATTTGTTAATGGATTTTATGATGTGTCTGTTCGGTCAGTATGGAGGAATGTGAGGCTCTCTGCACCAGAATGGCCATCATGGTGAACGGCAGATTCCAGTGTCTCGGATCTGTGCAACACCTGAAGAACAGGTAAGCACTCCATATTCTGTTTAATACACCTTAAACTCAAAACACAATGTGTCAGTCAATGAATGAATGTTGTGCTGTTTCAAATGCCTCACGTTCCCTCACATCGCCTAACTTTACTCCTCCTCAGTTCTATCAGTTACTGAATTAACGCTGGGCTTTTCAGACACGTTGAAACCAAAGTGTGCTTCCTGATCTGATCATTTTGATAATTTGCCACTGAAACTATATTAATTAATGCACAGAATGATGACTCATCTTTATTAGTGTCTGTGCTCACGATTTATGAGCTCAACCGACTAAAAGTCATATAATATTAAATAGTACAGAAGATATAACATTATTTAGGGTTTGGCAATATGGCAAATAGAGCTGCAATGATTAATCGAATAGTTGTCAACTATTAAATTGCCAATATTTTGTGGTTTCTTTACTCCTCTGTGACAGTAAACTGAATATCTTTGAGTTGTGGACAAAACAAGACATTTGAGGATGTCGTCTTGGGCTTTAGGAAACACTGATCAACATATTTCACCATTTTCTGACATTTTATAGACCAAAAAACTAATCGATTAATCAAGAAAATGACCGACAGATTAATCAACAATGAAAATAATTGTTAATTAAAGCCCTGATGGCAAATGAGAGACAATATAGATTTGTCAGCTTCCAGATACTACAATATAAAGGGTAGGAAAAGGACGAATTTCTAACAGTTTAATAAGAAGGAACAGGACTGTTTTATGGTAATATTGGATTTTTATATGATTTTTGAATCAATGTGAGAAAGTGCTTTGAATTTACTGGTATTTAATTAGCTGGATTGGTCAGAAACAGACATTCCTGTCTGGTTATTTTATCCATAAACTTTCTCTCAATTGATTTTCCAGAAAATATTTCTTTCTGATAATTATATCACTATACGTTTATCCATATTGCATTATAAAATTGCGTACATTATACTGTGATATAGGATTTTTTTTCATGCCTGCACTCCTCAAACATTTAGAGACCTATCAATTTTTCAGTGAAACGGCCCATCCAGTGCTCATTTTTAATCAAATATAGTCTACGCTGCCGCATGAATACAATATTGAATTGATCCTTGAGGAGAACGATGTGTAAATAACCTTCTTTTTGTTGATACTCATTGTCGTATACAGTGATTTACATTTAACTGACAAACACAAAGTACTTGAACGGTGAAAAAACTGTACAGTTTTTGATTTCGTACTGTATATAACATGAAGATTTTGTTTTTAAAAAAAATGAAAAATCCCATGTTAAAGTGGTTAAATAGCCCCCTTGTAAGCTGCACACAGTAGACTGCATGTGTTACTCTACTCAGGAACAACACATATCATGAGACTGACTGGCTTTTAAACTTAGATTCACTTAAGAGCAATGCAGTCAGGACATTTAAACGTAATAGCAGCAACGTTAAAGGGCTTCACTACGCAGCTGTATGGACTACATGGTTGTGTATACAGTCTGTGGATCTACTGTATAAACCTCTGCAGGAAGTCCTTTGGTTTTCATCTCGAAGACCATTGTGAGATTAACTTTTTCTATATTGTGTGTGTTGTATTGTTCTTGTTTTTAAAGCTGCTCTAAATTAATTTCCATTGAACTGTATTAAACTGTAAACAGTACATAGATAGATAGATAGATAGATAGATAGATAGATAGATAGATAGATAGTAACTTTATTGATCACGAGGGAAATTCAAGTATCCAGCATCACAGTTCCATAGTGCAAACATATTAGTAAAAACGTCACAGGTAGTAACAAGACACATGTAAGTAATACAGAGTATAAAACAAAATATGCAATGTGCAGAAGAACTGTTAAAAATGAATATAGTGCAGGGTAAAAACAACTGAGATACAGGACTATTTAAAGAAGAAGTGAATGTAGTGCAGAAAGTGATATAGTGCTGGATAATAAAATATAGGAGAAACAGATATTAAGAAATGTCAGATATGGAATATAATGCAGGATAAGAACTGAGGTAGAGATGTTTTGTAGTGTGCAGAATTAAAGTTAAAGTGGTTCAGTCTATTAAAGTGCAATGTGTGCATTAACTGTCCTGCAGACCGTCCTCCTTTCCCCTCCTGCCCATAGAGGTGTACATATAAAATCTGGACTATTGTTTCATCCTTCATCTTCCAGGTTTGGTGATGGCTACACCATCATCCTCCGTCTGGTGGACCCTAAGTCCGACCCGGACTCGTGCCCCATCAGCACCTATATGAAGAGCTGTTTCCCCAGCATCGAGCTGAAGGAGCGGCACCAGAGCGTTCTGCAGTACCAGCTGCCGTCGCACGCCTGCTGCCTGAGCCGGGTCTTCGACGTGCTGGCCAACAACTACGAGGAGCTGGGTGTCATCGACTTCTCCGTTTCACAGACTACGCTGGACCAGGTGAGGAGGAACGATGCTCCTGATCCCAGATCTTCTGTAAATAGAACTAAATAGAGCTTTGTTTGCATCTCAAATATCCCTTATTGAGGCAATGCGTCGGTCGCTCAACGGATGCTATTTCCCATCAGGCTTTGCTCTCTGGCTAGTTTTTAGAGGGAAGCAGGAAAAAGCATGAATTTAAATGTTTAACAAGCATTTGTAAATTAAAATACTAATAAAAGAGGGCAAAAAGGGAGAAAAAGGCTATTAAGTGTATCAATAATCCCAACCAATCACCCTAACCTACCAAAATATATAGTGTGTCATCACTGGCTCACGTTCTTTCACATTTTTATGATACTGTGAAATATTACAGTATAAAGGTGTAAAATGTAGATTGATTTCAAGTTGCAAAGTATTTAATAAGGGGTTGCCAAATTCTATCAAATTGAAAAAGATAAGTAAGGTGTTAATTACATCATCCAGACACATTTTAATGGTTGGGGCAGCAGTTTTCTTCCAATATGTGAGAATAGGAAAGAAATCTAGCCTCCACCATAGACTGTATATAAGAAGTGGACGTAGTTACCGTGATGTCACCCGGTGGTTTGTGGACTGCAAGTTTTGAAGCCTCAAGTTTTGGTCGTCGCCTTCTTGTTTTTTTGCAACCAGAAATGACACGAGAGGTCGGAGCTAAGTAAAACCAAATCGAACGCTAAATAAGACATTTTCAAGCGAACAAAAAGGTGATAATTAACTTTTATGAACTGAAAACACACTGAAGGGGTTAAAGTTGTAAGATGAAAACACGGACAACTCCCAGACCGGACGACGCCGTGGTAGCGACCTGTCAATCACAAGGTAGCCCCGCCCTAAAGCATCCCCTGCTTTATGGTCTATCTGACTCTAAATGGGACCATAATTTACTAAATGAACATCATGCTGTATTGAAGAAGACTTGAAACTAGAGATTGAGACCATAAAATCATGTTTACTGAGGTAATAAATCAAGAGAGAAGTAGGGTAATTTTCTCATAGACTTCTATTCAATCGGACTTCTTTTTGCAACCAGAGGAGTCGCCCCCGGCTGGCTGTTAGAAAGAATGCAACTTTAAGGCACTTCAGCATTGGCTTCACTTTCAGTTGTAGTTTAGTCAGTTAACCTATCTGAATGCTTTTACTAGATCCATTAGTTAGTGCTAAGAGGTGTTAACAACAACAAGAACGTGATGGATGGCTGACAATCATCAGCTTGATAGCTCACCAAGCTAATTTAAATTAATTAAAGAATGAATGAATGTGACTCTAAAGCGGGTTTTTTTTCTGTAGGTGTTTGTCAACTTCGCCAAAGAGCAGACGGATGACGACCTCCTCACAGATGTGGTCATCGGCAACAGAACAGTACAGAACAACCCGACTACGCTGCACGCCAGGATTAACCCTCCCACCGTCCAACCACAGCCGCCGATCTCACCCTCTCAGCCGAGCAAGACCCCGGAGCAGCGCGGGAAATCATCTGACAGCAAACCCAAAGAGGGTAAATCAAAAAAGCCAAAAGCCGGCAAGGTCAAATCTAAAGAAGGCAAAGCTAACGGAGAGAAAAACAGCAGTTCGGCAATGAGCAGAATACCTCAGAGAGAGGAGAAGGCTCAGAGGAGAAGCCGGAGAAGCAGCGGTGGATCAGACAGCTGTGATGGTGGAGCTCAGGGAGAATCCAGTAAACCCAGCGGGTCCAAACACAGAGCGGAGAACTCCAGTAAAAGTCCTTCGGCACTCTTTATAGTGGACAGCAACACACAGGACAGTTCTCTGTGAAGTGGACCGGTGCAACATGAGCAGAGGACGCAGGTTCAAAGGACCAACTAAAGGCTTTTTATTACTCGCTGTATGTTCATTTTTTCAATGCTTGCAGCGACCTCAATATGCGACATGGAACGACGCAACTCATCGGAGTTAGAAGTGGAAAAGATGGACTTTGAAAGTTACTAGAGGTAAATTTATCCCCTTGGCCTCCTCTGAAGAAAGAAAGGTGAGTACTTCCTAATATGGCTTTGGTGCCTTGTTCACCCGTTAACATATCTGCAGCTCTATACCCTTTATTTGGGTTCAGAAATCGTACACTGTGTCTTCTCTTTCTGTATCAATCTCATCAGTCCAAAGTTATTTATCCTGAAATAATATTATGCAACTCTCAATGTAAAAACAAGGGGTGGCGTTCCTCAGGGCTCAATCCTTAGACCTCTCACAATCTCATCTTTATTTTGCAGAAAGCACTTTAAGAAAAGAAAATGCTGCAAACTCTCAAATAGTAACTGAATTACATGTGTTACATGTAATTATTAAGATGAATTTATGTATCAGAAAACATGTGAGGAGTTGTTTCAGAACACTGTACAGAATCTCTTACTGTATGTGGACAGACTTCTTACTGCAAGTTAATTATGAAATACCTCTTAAATATTTAACGATGAACTTTACAAGTGTTATTGTTTTTTAAATCAAGAATTTATTTTTGTCTTTTATTCGTCAATTTATTTTTTGTTGTTTTTATTTATTTTGTGTGATTGGGTAACAGTGTCACTGTCCAAACGGAGGGCGTTTCATATGACAATGAAGATGATTTACTTTTTCCTGGTATTTACTGTCATTTTGGTTATTTAATGATTAAGTCATGTTCTGTTTCTTTATTTCTATAAGTCACATGTAGAGGAATCTGACATACATCCTGCACAGCTCATGAAAGGTCTGGACATCTCATTTAATTATCACAAGATATTAATATATTTTCAAAATATTAAACTATTGAAAAAGTCCAGACACACAGGTGTGACTCTTCACTGTTTTAGCTGCAGAGTGTCGTTTCTCTATAATGCCAAACTACAGCACTCCAAATTAAATCAAAGAAATTATAATATATCATAAGCGTTCAGTCTAGAGCTGTCCTCGACCAAAGAAATTCTTAGTCGACTGACACTCATACGATTTTGTCGACTAATCGATAAGTTGACCAAAATGACCGATTACTGAACTAATCGACTAATAGCCCTTATTCACTCTGAGCTGCAAAAAGCATTGCCTTCGGTCAAAACTTGTTGTTTTTATTATTAAAATTTCTTTTTTTTTCCTATCAAAAACATGACACAGCTGACTGAATGTCCAAAGCAGGTTGTTGCTGCACTTTAATGCACTGTTACATATTCAAAAGATTGTTACAATAGTAACTATAGGCATGAGACAAACATAACGTATCAGAAGAGAGTATTCAATCAGAAGGGTTTCATTCCAACTGTTACAATATAAAATATAATGTTTAAAAAGGTTAAGTGTGTTGGAAAAGCTGAAATGATGCAGAACTTAAGATGGGTTGAGATGGTGGAATGAAGGTCTGTACTACTGAATGTACTTTTAAGGTATTATGCTTGAAAAGTTCTACTTGAACATTAATGTATCTGTGCATCTACTGTAAGACGTACATTATATGCTGAAGATATTATGTTAGAAAAGAAAAACAGGTATATGTCTGTGTGTTTTGTCCTGAAGGAAAATAACACTATATGGTTTACTGTATCATTTTTAAATATTTTTAATGAATGAATCGCTGTATCGTGTTGGAAGTCTGGAGGTTTTTCTTCGTCATAGTGAGGATGAGCGTTGGTTTTGGTGCAGATAAAAGTGGAGGGAGGATCCTCTGTCTGTTTACGCTGCGTCCACCCACTGATGTTTCTGTTACTGCTTCACTGTTCAAAGAAAAGAGACAGAAACAAAATTTACTGGACGGTTTTCTTTGCACTGAAGTCACTTATCTATATTATTCAGATAAATAAAGTTCCCAATCTCTACATGGTTACAACCACCTACAGAAAACCTTAACATAGCCTATAGTAAACCTATTTAAAGGTCCCATATCATCATTTTCAGGTTCATACTTATGTTTCTACCAGAACATGTTTACATGCTGTAATGTTCAAAAAAACATTATTTCCCTCATGCTGTCTGTCTGAATATGCCTGTATACACTGAAACACTCCTTTTTAGCGCATTTCAGCGGAATTGCGTTGCTAGGCAACAGCTTCAGTGTATGTTTACTTCCTGTCAGCCGATGTCATTCACGTACACTGCAACAGGAAATAAACAGGTACACATTTAAAATGTTTACGTTTAAAACTGT
The DNA here is from genome assembly GCA_916701645.2 of Sebastolobus alascanus. Lineage (NCBI taxonomy): Eukaryota > Metazoa > Chordata > Actinopteri > Perciformes > Sebastidae > Sebastolobus > Sebastolobus alascanus. The sequence continues at coordinate 418,463 of CAKAOJ020000015.1, read as the reverse complement.
GCAATGGTCTATATGTTGTATATTTGTGACATCACAAATGTACAGAAATCCTGACGGCTTGTTTCAAAAGCTCAGTTTCTGAATACAGGCTGTGTGTATTTCTCTGTGGATTGAGCGTTTCAAAACTTTCACAGTGTTTATACAGCACTTAAACCTGCTTTATAATAAAAAAAAAAGACGAGAATCTCACCTTTTACAATATGGGACCTTTAAATAACTCAAGGAGAGATATAATTTTTATCTACTAAGGTATGCACTAGTAAGGGTTCAATAACAACAATTTTTTTAAACATTAAATATCTTAGGATTTGACATTTTCATTGCCGAGATTTCAGTAGTTTGTTTCTTTGTTTTGGTTAGAAACTATTTAGACTATCATGGGACACTAAAATTAGTGTCAGTTGCTCTTTAGGATACATTACTGCTCATAAATGAAGAAGTCTTTTTCATCACATCAAACCAAATTTTTGAAACTATGTATGTCTTCTGTTATAACCATTAAATATGTTTAAAATCATTATTTACCTCTCTACATAATAGTTTTTATTGTCGGTGGCGGGGTCCGCCATTCCAGCAATGGATTCAAATGGCGTGCACACGCACAAGGTATCTGTTTCCTCGGAAGTCAGGATTTTGAAGAGGAAACATTTGCATGGGTTCGAATACAGCTGACGTGAAGACATCAAATTTGATTTAATTGAACTAATAAATCATAAAATATGTGAATAAAGTCCTGTCAGATTTTCCAGTCTGTTCCTCAACATTTGGTCTGACAGGAACGCCCATCCAGAGAGGATGATGCTGTAATCATATCTGATATTTGATTTTAAAATGCTGTAACCTTAATGTAACCCTGATAATGTACTTTCTATATTCCCCTCTCGTATTATAACGTTCCAGTAAATAACATTCTGCTAAATTGTACTAAAAACCACCAAACATACGTTTTGGCCAGGTTTCTGTTCTCTGTGACGCTCTTCTCTCTCAAATGCTGTTCACTAACAGCCAGCAGGAGATGATCAGACTGGACTCGTCTCCACGGCCCTTCATCACCACCTCTCCTCCTCTTCCTCTCCAGCTTCTGTGTGACCGTCTGCAGCAGAGCGTCCAGACTGGACAGGGAGATGTCAGGAAGACGAAACTCAGGAGATCTCTGCACGGAAAACACGAGAGGAGAGTCAGACAGGTCTGTAGTGTGAGTATTAACAATAAAATGTGCTTAAAGTATTAAAAGCAAAAGTACTCGCTCTGCAGAAAAATGTCCCCCGTGACTGATTTATTATTATATATGACATTATTAGATTGTTAATACTGATGCATCACTGTGTAAAGCAGCATTTACCAGACTCAAGCATTGTTCTGGACGTTGCTGATGTTTCTGACTTTTAAAACTCTTTCCATCGCTCAAAGCCTTGTTGATTTCTACTCTACTTGGCTAATGTGTTCTTCCCCTTGTGTAAAAATGTGACTGAATCATTTCCTCTCAATCGCAGGTTACTGTAAGCTGTGTCACACCGCTTCCTCCAAGTCCTCCTGGTTTCCAGTAAAGGAAGGTATAAATCCTAACTTCCTTAATGTCCTTTTAAGTGAAAATAAACCGGTTTTACAGGAGCAAAACTCTGCAGCACTTTGTTTCAATCTCAGGATTTTAAGGAGGAAAATGAGCATTATTAGTCAGCTGGTTTTGCAGTTCACTCACACATTTAGAGAACAGGGGGTTTTCTATCCACGGCCTCCTGTCTGGTCCTCGTCCTGTAACTACCTCATGGCCTCCGCAGCCTTTTATAGGAACATTTGAAGAGATGGTCTTTGTTTGCTCAGATAAACTGATGGGAGGTAGAGGTGTGTTGCATCTCTTCTGACGCTCACAACACGCAGCAGGAGCTGGTTTAGACTGAGTTAGAGGAGGCAGCACAAGCTGAGGATTTAGTGCTGGTTTGATGTCCAAATTTAATCCTATGGAAGAATCACGTGTTTGTTCCACTGATTTAATGACAGATGGGTCATTTCTGCTGCTGGTTTCTGGTTCCTTTTGGCTCATGCAGATGTTGTCCTCTTCTTCCCCCTCCTCTTCCTCTACAGGCTCTTTAGCTGCAGCCAGAACGGGCATCAGGTTGACACAAAGCCTCATTATGTTCCCCGACGTCTCACATCTGCTGACCTCGGCTGAGGCGGAGTTGCTGTTCGATGTGGCAACTTTAATCTTCTCCTTTGACTTCACAGTTCTCATGTTTGATGTCTTCATTTTACCCACGATCATCGGACAAGTGGCTGCTTCATGTTTTTCTAGTTTTACTGTCCTTTTCTTCTTCTCTTTCCTCATTCCAAAATTTGTATAAAAACACCTTTGAGAAGCTTCTCTGATATTGCCCAAACATCTCTCAAAAAATGCTGATTTAAAAATTCAAAAATGTCCAAACTTGGCAGAGTTTTGTCTCTCAAACGTATGAAACTGAACAGCTTCTTTTTTCTCTCCAGCAGCAAAGAAAAGCTCAGAACAATTAGAGGACTCTGTGGCTGGCCTATTAAACTGGCTGTTATGGTAACATGCACACAAACTCCAGTCACCCTTAATGAGTGGGGGGGAAATCATTGTTATTTCAGATTGGATTATGTTTGACCTGAAACCACTCAAAGATGCTGGATTATAAAGATGATGGAGGTGCAGAGGCTTTACTTTGCAAGTTATGACAGGAATTTGTTTTACGAGGTGTGCCAAAGATTGTCTATTAACAAAATGAATCACTCGTTTTAAAAAAAGACACTCCCGTCATGTACATTTGTATCTGTATGTTGGATCTATATACCGATATGTGTGAGCTGCCACATTTAAAGAAATAGTTCACATTAGCCTTCATGTTCTTGCAGCCAGCAGGAGATGATCAGACTGGACACGTCTCCACGGCCCTTCATCACCACCTCTCCTCCTCTTCCTCTCCAGCTTCTGAGTGACCGTCTGCAGCAGAGCGTCCAGACTGGACAGGGAGATGTCAGGAAGACGAAACTCAGGAGATCTCTGCACGGAAAACACGAGAGGAGAGTCAGAGAGGTCTGTAGTGTGAGTATTAACAATAAAATGTACTTAAAGTATTAAAAGCAAAAGTACTCGCTCTGCAGAAAAATGTCCCCCGTGACTGATTTATTATATATGACATTATTAGATTCTTAATACTGATGCATCACTGTGTAAGCAGCATTTACCAGACTCAAGCATTGTTCTGGACGTTGCTGATGTTTCTGACTTTTAAAACTCTTATTATATATATATACATATATATATATATATATATACGTATATATATATATACATACATATATATACATATATATATATATATATATATACATATATATATATATATATATATATATATATACATATATATATATATATAAGTATATATATATATATATACATAGATATATATATATGTATATATATATATATACATATATATATATATATATGTGTATATATATGAATATATATATGTATATATATATATATATATATATGTATGTGTATATGTGTATATATATATATATATATATATGTGTATATATATTTATGTGTATATATAAATGCTCTTAAATGTGTTAAAGAGAAGTAAGTAAGTGATATGTTGAAGTAATTACATGTTTAAAAGCCTTACAGAATGTAACTAGATAGAGACAGAGTGAGAGCTCTCTCTTTTCCTCCTCTCTTTGTTAGCCTCTGTGTGTGTTTCCCAGTCAGTTAGCCTTGGAGCTAGCTGCTCTCCACACAACCTGCCAACACAAACTACCTGCTTTCACTTCTACTTTTCGTCCCTACTGTGTTTATTTTTGTTCTACACGACCCGTAAAGATCCAGAGCGAGACCTCCTACCGTGTGTTCGCTTTAATAAGATGGTCGTTTTGACAAATAACAATGAAGAGCAGGATTATATGTGAGTGAACCTTACGAGCTAGTTAGCATTAGCTTGAATGAGCTAAATCTCCAGTTAAATAGCCAGCTGGCTTTATCACTGCAGGAGTCCTGCACGGTTTCAGATTAGAAACAGAGCCAGCTCTCTCTTGCTAATCGTGCTAATTTGATTGAGGTTAATATTAAGCTTTTAACACGAGGTTAATAATCTGTCTCTGTTAGCCTTTTAACAGCTGGCAGCTAACTAGCTAACCTGGTTATGTTGGTTGTGGCTGATTCTTTAAATTCACTTTTAAATCACGCCTGGGTGTTTCCTCCCACACATTAGCTGATAAACCTTAGTCTTAGCACTTCATTCAACACATCAGATTATCTAGAGATTTCCTTGCTAACGTGTAAAGATTAGGTTAGAGAAGAGACAGGCATATATTTAAAAATGTTGTAATAAAAGCTGTATTAATGCCACAGTCTGGTAGCTAAGCTTCTGGTTTGGTAAGGTTGACATGTCAAAGTGAAATTGAATGATATCTAACCTAACTAACCCAGAAAGAGGGACATCATATTATGTTGCAGTAGTGCTGCTACAAGCTAAAAATGGCATCAGAAAGCCAGCAGAGAGCCTTCCTCCTCCTCCTCCTCAACACCAGCTGACCTACATCTGAAGCTCCTGCAGGATGCTCTTCCTCCTCTGCTCCATTTAACAATACTGCAGAGATAAAAACAGAAGCAGCACAGTGCTACAGTAAAGGAGGACTTTACACCTTTCACAGCCACTTATGGTGTATTTTTCTTCTTCCCTTGGATAATATGCCAAATAAGATTATGTTGTAATGATACACCGGTCTCAATGTCCACCTCACACCCTCACATTTTAATATGCTGCAAGAAAATGTCAAATTCAAAGAGCATCTCAGACTTCTCAGTACAAGAGAGCACACTTTTCTCAGTGCACAGGATCTGAAATATGACTTTTGTGTGACCTAATTATCATCCATTGAAATGGATGAAAATTAGGTCACACTAAAGTCATATTCCAGATCCTGTACTGAGTAAAGTGTGCTCTCTTGTACTGTGTCTGCCAACTTTTTCAGTCCCGATAGCGAAAGCGATACCTAAGCGCACCTCCTTCCTACAGAGCTCAGTAACAAAATTGTCAAATCATATTTTACTTTTTTTTTTTTGTGAGTTAATATAAATGTCACTGATTGTGTTGAATGGGCGTATGATATCGTCTCATATCCATCGACCCCGGAATCAAATCAAATCAAAATCATTTCGTGGCAGACTTTGTGATATCGGCAAATATCGTATTGTTGTCCACAAGAATCAATATATGGTATTGTGATTCTGTCTACCTATACATGGAACTCACAGCTGAATGATTACAGTTTCTGTGTATATGCCTGAACTCTCACTTGTTGTAAAGACATTTTAGGAGATGTAAAATAATCATGGGCTGGAGCAGTAAATGCAGCAGCTCGAGAAAGTTTGATACACCAAAAAAGTTCTGAGCTAACTACATACCTACAACATAAAATATCTCAAATGAATAAGGTCTGAAGAGCTATTCTTCCCTTCCCTGACATCCTGTCCTGTGTTTTCCAGCCTGATAGAGGAGCGTAAATGCGTCTCTCTGCCCAGCTCTCCAGCCAAGCGAGTGTCTCCCACCAAAAAGAAGCACTTCTTTATCAACCAAGCCATCCGCAACTCTGAGCTCACTCCCCGAGCCAAAGGCAAGAAGAGCCTCCGCCGACAGGAGAACAGTAAGCTCCCATTACCAGATGATATTATACATGATGTTGTCGTCCGCTGCAGGCTGGACGAGCCTGTGTGTGCCTTCAACAATGGAAAAGAGCATTTTTTTTAATCTCAAGAATTAACACTTTAAATTCATGAATCTGTCAATGAAGTTTTGTCACCACTGTCCATTTCTCTCTTCTCTTCTCTGAAAATCAGCGCGCTTTCTTGCTAATCTCCTTGAGAGGGATGAGTGCTCCAAAGATGATCTGGAGGTTTGCAGTAACCCGGCGATCCCGTCCATCTTCACTGAAGCCTGCACCAACGGAAACTACATCGAGGTTAGTCGTCTTCAGCCGGGCTTAAACTCTGCTGCTCATTAACGCTGCAGGAACGGCGTGAGCTCTGTCTTGGTTTTAGAGCTGCATCTAACAATTATTTTCTTTGTCGATTAATCTGTTGATTATTTTCTCAATTAATCGATTAGTTGTTTGGTCTATAAAATGTCAGAAAAAGGTGAAAAATGTTGATCAGTGTTTCCCAAAGCCCAAGATGACGTCCTCATATGTCTTGTTTTGTCCACAACTCAAAGATATTCAGTTTACTGTCATAGAGGAGTAAAGTAAACAGAAAATATTCACATTTAAGAAGCTGGAGTCAGAGAATTTTGACTTTTTTTTTTCTTAAAAAATTACTCAAACCGATTAATCGATTATCAAAATAGTTGGCGATTCATTTAATAGTTGACGACTAATCGATTAATCGTTTCAGCTCTACTTGGTTTTCTTCCCAGCACTAAAGACTGTCTAAGTTTAAATACAGTTGGTGGATGTTTTACGTTTTCAACTCCTTACAAAAGCCAGACACTAAGAGCTTGTCTTACATCAGTGATCAAATCTAAAAGCACTCTGTAAAACAAGTATTAGTTTAAAATTGACTCCTCATCCTCTTGTTCTTTTAGCCATGGAATGACTTCATGAATTGCTCCGGCGAGGAGCAGGAGAAGCTTCTGTCTCTGCTGGAGCAGGAGGAGGCCAAGAGGAAAACCACCAAGCGGCCCCTCAAAGACCAGAGGAACGGTGAGTGTCTCGGTCCGTGCTCCTTTGGAAGCTGCTTGCTTTAAGTCTGAGCGTCTCTCATCTCTTCACAGTAAATCCTGCCTTCACTGCTCAGGACTGCTTCCAGAGAATCGATCGCAGGCTGCGAGCGACTCTTAAACGGAAACAGATCCCCATGGTGAGTGTCATCTTTCAGTCTACGTACCCGCAGTAGCTTTGAGCTTAAGTTAAAGTTTGATCGCCTCCACTTCTAATCAACCCTCTGTCCGTATGGTGATATGATAGAAGACATGTTGACAGGTTCTCATGCATCTCTGCTGTGAATCAAACTCAGAGGCTTCACCAGCTCTTTGTCTCGTAGTCACCATCGCAAAAATCTTTTTTTCCATCTCCTAGTTGACCCGTACGTCATTGGCCATTTTTGGCTCTGTAGAAAACAGTGACGTGCTGTTCCAGATTCCTGCAAACAGGTTTAACCAAAACCATGACTCAGCAAGGAATCCCTCAGAAGTTCAGTATTTGGCTCAAGCTACAAACTGTGCTCGAGGACACGTGATTGCTCACCGTGCTATTTCTCTCCTCACAGGGAACTCTGGAAGTACTTGAGGAAAACCTTCTGAGCGTCTTCATCGCTCAACCTCACTCAGTTTACACAACCAACCTCGCCAGCAGGTAGAAATCCTTTTTCTATATTCAGCGTGTCTGCAGGTATTTTAAGTTTCAAAAAGCATTGAATTCAATTTCCTCAAAAGTCTTAAAACTAATATACACGAGTCTTAAATAGTTTCTATGGAGAGAACAAATGCCAAAAGATTGGCTGAGGAGTGCTACTTCACAAATGAAGGTGTCATGAGACCAAAAAAGAGAGAGTTTCAGCTTCCTGGATTGTATTTCCTGCCTCGCTGGTTCCTGAAACAACAACGCGACCCTCTGGTGTTGTTTTAACACACGTTTCTGTCCCTAACATCTGACAAACATACAGGAGTGGAGTCACTGCAGCAGCAGGGAATTCAACACAACAAACAAAAACAGGATGTGAAAAAATGGCAAATAATTGTCATTAAACAGACACGTAGACTGATTTGATTGATCTATGCTGTGAAACTGGTTGATTGTTTCTATCAGTGGTTACTGTAGAGGAGACTGAGGAGTGGAAAGTCATTTCTCTGTTGTTTGTGAATCAGCTTTGAGAGACTGCTGCTGCACGCCGTCTGCCAGTTTATGGACCTCGTCTCTGCAAGTGAGTGGAAACACATATTACACAGATATATACGAGACATGTATATGAAACTAGTCAGCGCTTTTACACGTTAAAAATGGCGGAGAATGTTGTTTAAACATTGGACAACCATTTGTCAAAGTGTGTTTTTTCTGCTTTGCAGATTGTGCTCTTAAAGGAACAGTGTGCAACATTTCGGGGATCTATTAGCACGAATTGAATATAATATTCATAACTATGTTTTCATTAGTGTATAATCACCTGAAACTATAATCACCTGAAACTAAGAATCGTTGTGTTTTCGTTAGTTTAGAATGAGTCCTTCATATCTACATAGGGAGCGGATCTTCTTCACGGAGTCCGCCATGTTGCTCCGCCATGTTTCTACAGTAGAACAGAACAGACAAATCAAACACTGGCTCTAGAGAGACACTTTCACGATTTTACGTTACCTGAAGGCCACCGTAGTTCTCCGATACGCTTGTGAAACTGCGGTAACGCGAGCCGCAGACTGCAAAACCGGTTTTGCACTCCACGGCTCGCGTTACCGCAGTCTTGGAGAGCAAGGAGTGAGCGGAGAGGTATTCAGTTGGTTGCAATCTGCAACCACACCGCTAGATGCCGCCAAATCCTAAACACTGTCCCTTTAAATACATTTTTTGTTCATTGACATTATTTGGTGAATTAATTTTCCATTTAAGGCAGTAAAGTTTAACAATGAACGTACATTGTGGCATATAAAAGGTGAAATTTGGGGAAAAAATATTGGTCGAAACATCGACCATCACAAGCTTATAGACAGAACCAGAACACACCAACAGTTGTATGAAGGCTTTTGAACAAGACATTTATATAGAAATTGTAGCTACTTCTCTGTTTATATAATCCTATTTCCACAGCTTAATAATGTTGTCCAGTCACATGAGAGTGATCAAAGTGTGTTTGTTTGTTGGACCTTCAGGCACCGACTACAACGGCTCGCGTCAGACCGAAGTGGTGAACAAACAGGAAGAGTTTCTGCCTCCTACACTTCTGCTGTCGGCCTTCTTGGAGCAGATGAGCTGAGATCAGGATCACCTCGGTTCCTCCGCGGTTCCTCCACGGTTCCTCTGCGGTTCCTCTGCACAGCTGAGCTGCTCAGGAGCTCTGAGAGATGGAGATGAGTCTGTATGTTTTGTCTGGGTAATAATGTCTGCCACGCTCAGAAAACGGAACTAAAAAAATGCCTTCTTCTCTGGTAGGTGTCTGGTTTCTCTAGGAAATTTTCCATCGGTTTTATCCATAAACAGGTCATAAACAGCGGTATACATACTAAATGTTAAACATTAGCATGTAAGCATGCTAACTGTAGGCATGTTAGTGTTTAGCATTCAGCTCAAAGCACCGCTAAACCCGAGTACATGAGGTTGACAAAGAATAGAATAACCCTTTTGATTTAGGTAACATGACCTCTTGCACCATCTTCAGGCCAAATTTGACATTTTCTGCCCCACTGGTACAAGATCTAAGAATTGCAGAGTTGTCAAAGTTGTTGTTTCAAACCGTTTTATTTTGTATAAGTTAAATACGGCACCATGGAGCTACGCGGCTCTAATGAACTACTGTTTCCATACTGCATTGGGAATGATATTAATTCCCTTTCCCAAGTTTTAAATATCCTCATTAGCATACTAACATTATGGGGATTATTTATTCTTAGATTTAAGAATGTAGTAATCTCACGACCTGATTTGTGATGTAGAATTCACAGTAATGAATTAATGATACAAGCAAATTACATTTCATACTATTAAAACAGAAACACATTGAAACAATTGTCATGAGCGTTGTGATAACATTATGTCAAAATGAATTTATGAGCTATAAATTAAAGCAACAGGTTAATGAACAGTTTATCCATGCTGTCCCTTTTCATGGTGCAAATGAATAGAGCTGCAACGATTAATCCATTAGTCCTCAACTATTAAATTAATCGCCAACTATTTTGATAATCGATTAATCGGTTTGAGTCATTTTTTAAGAAAAACAAGTCAAAATTCTCTGATTGCAGCTTATTAAATGTGAATATTTTCTGGTTTCTTTACTCCTCTATGACAGTAAACTGAATATCTTTGAGTTGTGGACAAAACGAGACATTTGAGGACGTCATCTAGGGCTTTGGGAAACACTGATCGACATTTTTCACTATTTTCAGACATTTTATAGACCAAACAACTAATGGATTAATCGAGAAAATAATCGACAGATTATTCAGAAATGAAAATAATCGTTAGTTGCAGCCCTTCTAATGATAGAATTTCACAAATTATTAAGTTTAGACAACATGAAATATGACTTTTCAGTGTCAGAAATAGGAAGCGAGTGTTGTCAATGAAATCTTGTCACACCTGCATCCACAGGTAAAACAGTCAGGTGATGATGTCACTAACTGATGTCATTAGATATCTCCAATGGTTACTTTTATTCCTAAATGCATCATGTAATATCATTGCTTCATTATGACCCCTGCTCATGGCAATATTCCCCCCCCCCCATCGATCGGTGAGAACTAGATTCACAAGATTGTACGAATTCACAGCAGTAAATAATGACAATATTAACCCCCCAAAAAAGAATAGAGAATTGACTGTAAACCCGTTTGTATAAAGTGTGGGATGTGCAGCTCTGTGTTGCTAACGCTAAAGGTGCTAAGACGGAGGAATGCATCAGGAAACACATCGCTGCCTGAAGGATTAGCCTGAAGGATTTATGTAAGTGTCGAGGTGTGAAGCATGAATATTAAAAATCTCTCTACATCGTATGCACATCTCATCATCGTAGGTCAAAATAAAATCTTTCGTCAAGGGTGTGAAATAACAGCTTCTGGTATGCTTGTGAAATAATTCTCTCTGTATTATGTGTGAGAAGAAAACTCCCTCACAAAGGTACAATTTCTTGGGATTTTTCTTTCTGTGTATGTTTCTCTGCTGGTTTTGTCCAGTCTCATCACCTCGTCTACACCGGCATCTTCTGAAGGATGCGCTGACGTTTAACCAAACTGTCTGTGTGTCTACTTTTTTCCACTTACAAGCTAAAGTACATGATTGTATGGCAGCGCTGTGTGGACACAGATTGCTGCTTTCACTGCACGCCGGTGTAGACGAGGTGTTGATGTTACTTCGGTCGTGGTCAACAATCAAAGACAAGATAAGGAACTAGTTAAAAACTGCTTTTATTCCTCTACTTGTAGATTTATTCACGGATTTCTTGCTCCACGCACAGTGCTCACTCAGTTTACACACAGTGTCAACATTTAAAGCCTCTTTTTTACATGTAATATGGTTTGAAGGTATACTGTATGTGCAGTAGATGTGTTATAAAAAACATTTAAGGTGTTTTGATGGTAAAAACCTGCTCAGTTTTGACTCTAGTTTCATCTCAATATCAACAGTTAAAACCCCGGAAGAGCACTTCTGCCTTACGAATACAAGTTTCTATGTTTTTTTGTCTGTACATATATTTCTACATTTGTACTTGACTGGATTTTGGAAACAAAAAAAAGATCTTATCACCGATCTTCTTTTTATGCTGCTCTCGGCAGTGTAAAAAAAACTTGACCTGTTGGTGCATTTTGTCAACAACCAAAGTTTGTGTGTTTGTTTGCGTTGAAATCCAATTTCTCAGGCTCTCAAATTGTCACTCTGAATGTCACGTAGTTTATCTCACATGGTGTCATTTTCTCTGTACTGTAAACTCTCTTTGAGATGAACTAGTTTGATCGTGTTCACCGCAGCACCGCCGCGGGGCGCTGCCAACTTTTTTAAGTACATTTCGACATAGTTGTGCTGTAGAAAATGAACTCAGATGATTGACCTGTGCCAAGCCTAAAATAATCTGAAAGCTTTATAAACTAGACTAAAACATCTTTGTGTATTTAATGATATGTGTATGTGCTACAATATCTATTTATAATTATCACTGCATCTATTAAAGGATTTAAGGTACTTCTTCTCATTTCATTGTGTACTTTTCACTTCAAAATGCTAAAAGCCGTGAAGTATTAGCAACAAAATGGACTAGACGTTTCAAAAGTAAAAGTGTTCTATTGATATGTAGTTTAAATGACTACTGGATTAATATGATTGTATTGACATGCAGTAAATGTACTTAGTACCTTTCCATCACTCGCTGTCATCCACATCTTAAAGTTCCTTTTGCTCGTATTATTAATTTTTGCACGGTGCATGAGTCGCACATGCATGCTGGGAACTCGAGCACATCACTATACAGTATATTTGTTGTTGATGTCCAGACTGACGGTTTGCATGCAAGTTAGTTAGAAACATGAAACTATAAAAGTTTTGTCATAATCCATCTGGATCTCCAACAGGATGCTTTAATGAAAACCCTAAAATATTATTTTAAGCAGGCAACGGTCATTTTACTGCAGAACATCTCTGTTTTATGACCATTTACCCTTTAAGAGTCTGTAATGAGGCTAAACTGACATATTAGATTCTAAAACATGTAACTTAACCAGTTTTGTTAGAAGATATGCAATCACGTTATAACCACTATACAAAATATTAAATAGAAGTACCAGGAATTTAATGTTATATGATAAAAGGATGAAAAATGGGTCCTTTATTTTTAGAAAACATTTTTGACTGAATATTAACTTATGATCCTCTCAAACTATTTAAAATAAGTTTCTAAAAAGTGATATTGTAGACCTGCAGTGGTACAACTGCTTCCACTAGATGGCGTACTAGTACAAAGAAATACAGGCCATTACCAGTGGTGGAGGAAGTATTCAGGTCCTGTAAAAGTACAAATACCACACTGAAGAAATACTCTGCTACAAGTAAAAGTCCTGCATTGAAAGCATTGAGTGAGTAAAAGGAAAATTATCAGGAAAATGTACATAAGGTATTAAAAGTAAAAGTATTCAGTGCAGAAAATGGCCTCTGTGACTGCTGGACTATTAGATGTTATATCATTAGATTATTATTATTGATGATAGATTTTGCTGTTGTTTGAGGTGGAGCTCATTTTAAAGTATTTTGTGTCGGCCTGCGACTGCAACTAAGGATTGTTTTCTCCATTATTCCATTGTTTGGTTTGTAAAAATTGTAGTAAAATAGTTAGAAATGCCGTGACAAGTTCTCAGAGCCCAAAGTGACACTTTCAAAATGTTTGGTTTGTCCAAACATCAAAATTATTAAAAATAAAATAATTAAAAGGACAAGCAGCAAATTGTCACGTTGAGAAGCCGGAACCATGAAAAATGACCTAAACGATTATCAATAAAGTCACAAATTAATACATTTTCTGTTAAACGATTAATCAACTAATCGTTTCAGCTGCACTTGTTGTACATTTACATATATTTTGTATGCAAAAATCTTAATTTGTAAAATAACTAAAGCTGTCAAATAATTGCAGTGGAGTAAAAAAGTACAATATTTCCCTCTGAAATGTAGTGGAGTAGAAGTACACAATGGCATGACATTAAAATACTCAAGTAAAGTACAAGTAGGCCGACCTGAGTAAATGTACTTTCCACTACAGGTCGTTGGTGACCACAAGGTCCAGAATTATTCCCGGTGCACAGAATTCCTCCGTTCTCATTGAATGAACTGTACATTTGCACTCACAGTTTAAAATGATCTGTTTGTTTTAACGAGTTTTAACTTGATTTTCACAGAACCATCTTTTAAAAATGGTGCTCTACATACAGGCGGTGGACGAGATAATGCAAACATTCAATGAATGAGGACTTCACCTTTCATGCAACTGTTTGGATGAATGACAATTAGCAGCATTTGTCAACTATTAATGAAGTGTGGAAATCTGTACTTTGATATAGCCAGAAGACAGCTGACAGAGCTCAAAGTGGGCTTAGAACTGCACAACGTCACGTCTAAAATCATGTTATCATATGAAAACACCAACTGTGTTGACAAAGAGGAGCAGACTGAAACTAACCAACATGAATATAACAACCAGATTCTGCTAATTCATACTGAACGCACCTTTGCAGCATCACTAAGGTCTTTCTTGTGATGTGTTCATTTTGTGTACACCCTTAAAAATGAGTTTTTAAAGTTTTAAGTTCAGACTGGCTCTGGCTGAAGATAAACTGAAACATTCACATTTCTTATCATATTTATTTACTAATCATTATATTTTAATCAAATACATTAATCAGTTCATCGCGAAAGCATGTATCAGATAAGAAAAGCGTTTAGAAAAGGCTAAAAACTTTAAATATACTGCCACAACTATTTTCATATTTGCATGCCAAACACAACGTCACACAAAGTCAAACACTAAGTATTTACATGGAAACAGGAAACCTCAAAATGCAATGATGTGTGACTTTTCTGTTTTATGTATAATAAGACCAAAGTCATACTACTTGTTGTACTTGTAGAAATAAACATCAGGTAGCACAAATGCTGTTAATATTACATGAAATAATTTAAAGCTTTATCTTTTAGACGCTTGATTATTTCTAAAAGCACATTTATGTTTAGCACTTCGTTGTGTTCTCATAAATGTTTTCGTCACGTGCTTTTCTTCTTTTTTGATGCTCAACATCACAGCGGGTATAAAACTAGTCATTTCCTGTGTTGTAACCCCGGCTGAAACGCAGCAGCTAATGTTGGATTATTTTGATATCAAGTGTGGAATCATGCTTGTCATCACCACAGAGAGAAAATGGGGCCCGTTTGATATTAATTTTAATTCCTCACTGTGTCAGGGCAACGAGCACACTTCTCTCCTGGATCCCGTTTCATCTGATGAGGCAGAGGGAGGATCATTTTTCTGTTTTAAATATCTCCAGCTCTTTATTTCAGTAAGCAGCTGCAGCCAGCTACTTACAAGTCAGCACTCCAACTGTAAAATCCGATTTGGAAATAGATGACATGTCCAGTGACTTCAGGAAGCTGTCAACAACTGTGTGATGAGGACAGAAAAGACCAGATATTTAAATAGTTTTCTTTTCAAAATGTGCAATTTTTAACCACACGGTTTGGTCTATGTGAATGCACCGGTCCTTCGTTTACATTGTGCTTTATCATTTTTCCTCTATAAAATGTATAATTAGTTCTTGTGTTTCACATAGAGTATATGTGACACCTAAACACATACCTTGATTAAGATGGAAAAGGGTTCATTAAGTGTATAATGTTGGATTACAGACGCTCTGAACGTGTATTTCCTGCTGTAGGAGTATCTGAGGGTCATTCAACAGCTTTGAATTTTCAAAATACAATATATTAAAATGTGTTTAATACATTTTTTAAATAATAATGCAGGATTTAATGGTTTCACTTTGATGAAACATCAGTACCAGACAGTGACAGAGAGAGCTTTTTTATATTTTTTTGTGTTATTTAAGGTTGTCTCCAACTCTGCGTCAAATAAGAGCAGTAGCAGTTTCCATTATTCCATTATCATCTATCTCATGTTTATTATTAATAATCTATTTATTTCGGTCTAAATTATTCATGTAAGCAGAGCTCCACATGTGTTCTGAAAGAAAAAGTTGGCTTAGGTGAGTTTCCCTCAACTTAATAACCACCTTCATATTTTCAAAATGAATGAAGCTTCGTGAAATTAACTATCAATTATCTATCAATTATCTATATAAAATAAAATTAAGCATAACTCTATAAATCAGTAATATTACAGGCTGGTTTAATAACTGAGTTGTGCTTCACTTTAAAGTTTATTTTATGCAGTTTTCACACCAAACTCAGTATTAATTCTCCCATCCCCTCCCTGCTCTCCACCAAGGGACCGTCACCAAAAATCAACAATGAGAGAAAATGTAAACACAACACACTATAGGCCTAGTATAATTTACATTGTGCACATTAATTAATCAATAAAAACTATTGTAGACTGCTTCTAAAATAATTTCATTTGAAGGATATTTAGAGGCTGGAAGGGGTAAAAGTATCAAGTATTTCTTAAGGGGAGATACCGCAGGTGAATAGGGTAAAACTAATAGATATCACCATGACACTTCCCCAGTTGATAACTCACATTAAGACATTTATTTTTTGTATTACAATTTTTTGTTTAAATATGCAAATGAGGCATTATCTAATGGTCACTTTTGGTGAATTCAGGAGAAATCTACAGACGCAAATAGAAAAAGTAGTCAAATAAACACCTAAATGTGTATTGTGGATGTTTTCTTTCCACTAGTCTGAAATGTTATGGAAGCAAAATAACCCAGAATCTCAAAATTGACCAGTGCATGAAAAAAACAATGTTTTTGCCTGCATGTCTCGCCTTCAGAAAAAAATATAGTAAAAAAATGATAGAAAAGTCAGATAATAAATAAACATAACTTGTAGGGCTGCAACTAATGACTAGTTTCATTATTGATTAATCTGTATATCAATTTCTTGATTAACCGATTAATGCTTTGGTCTATGTCAGAAAATAAGTGAAAAATGCCAACAGGCAACAACAGCTGTCAGTGTGTCAGTGTGCTGACTTGACTATGACTTGCCCCAAACTGCATGTGATTATCATAAAGTGGGCATGTCTGTAAAGGGGAGACTCGTGGGTACCCAGAGAACCCTTTTTCATTCACTTGAGGTCAGAGGTCAAGGGATCCCTTTGAAAATGGCCATGACAGTTTTTCCTCGCCAAAATTTAGCGCAAGTTTGAAGCTAGTATGACATGATTGTTTCCAATGGATTCCTTATGTATTCTAGTTTCGTGTGATATCTATCTTCACTCTAGCTTCAAAACCGAGCCCCAATATAACCTTAAAATCCCAAGGTGCATTAATGCGTTAAAGAAATGAGTGGCGTTAAAAACAAATTTGCTTTAACGCATTTATTATCACGTTAATTTTGACAGCCCTATATTTTATACATTTTTTTACTAACAATCTATACATTTAAATGCCTTGTTTTAAGTTAAAGGTCCCATATTATGCTCATTTGCAGGTTCATACTTGTATTTTGTGTTTCTACTAGAACATGTTTACATACTTTAATATTTTAAAAAAACACATTATTTTCCTCATACTGTCTGCTTGAATATACCTGTATTTACCCTCTGTCTGAAACGCTCCGTTTTAGCGCATTTCAACGGAATGGCAACAGAATTGCGTTGCTAGGCAACAGCTTGGGTCCATGTTTACATCGTGTCAGCTGATGTCATTCACATACACTGCAACAGAAAATAAACTGGGACACATTTAGTATGTTTACATTTAAAACTGTGAAATGGTCTACATATTGTAGATTTGTAACATCACAAATGGATAGAAATCCTAACGGCTTGTTTCAAATGCACAGTTTCTGAATACGGGCTGTGTGTATTTCTCCATGGATTGAGTGTTTCGATACTTTCACACTATTTACATATCACTTAAACCTGCTTTATAATATAAAAGACATGAAAATCTCACTTTTTACAATATGGGACCTTTAAAGAAGAAGTGAATGTAGTGCAGAAAGTGATATAGTGCTGGGTGATAAAAAAAAGGAGATACAGATATTAAGAAATGTCAGATATGGAATATAGTGCAGGATAAGAACTGTTGAGAGAAGTTTTTTTTATTTTTTTGATGTAAAGTCAGTTTGAGCTTGTGCATCATCTTTGGACAGCCTCTCCCAGCAGGCTGTATCTCCACCTCTCTATATGATTCACCCTGTGCATTTACACACATCCCCTGCCCGGGGGGGGCATGGGGGGGGCCGGCCCCTGCTGATTCAGAGGTTAGGAATTTGCATCTGATTACTGTTTGTCAACCAATGATGTGACCGTGCAGGCTGCAGAGTCTCTCCGCCTCTCTCTCTCTCTCTCTCTCTCTCTCTCTGTCTGTCTGAGCTCTCAACACCGACACTCAAACTCTGACAAACACAATTACACGCAAAAGCCGAATGCGTGGATATCACGCAGTCACATGAAACCACTTTATTTTCTAGCTGATAAACACACGAGCCACCTCTCCTCTTCCTCTTTTTGGTTCTCTCTGTGTGTAACCGAAGAGAGAGACTGGATTCAGAGAGAGAGAGAGACGGGGAAAACAGGAATGTTTCTTCCGGTTCCAAAGAGTGTAAAAACCGAACGGAAGCCGATGCGGTAAGTTTATATTTCTATTTATTTACCTTTGCTTTATATCATACAGTCTTATACATCATTTGCGTGGCTTCCTTTTTCTGCTCGTCACTTACAGGACGCAGCTTTTTTTTTTTTCTTCTTTTTTTTAATCGATTTATCAATCCGCCTGATCGATAGGTGTGTTGCTAAGGCAGCGGAGGGACTCACCTGCCATATGTCACCTAATTTAAACATGCGCTGAGTGAGACGTTATTGGCACTATTTCTTGTAATGAAATCTAACGGAAGAGCCTGTGTTTGGGTTTTATTAACAAGCTTTTTTTCGGCGGTTACATCGAGTTTTCACCGAGTCAAAAATAGAATGTCATGAAGCTAGCAGCGGCCGTTGCTGTTGGTTACAGAACGGCTAACGGCTAACGTTCGGCTTTCGACCGTTAGCTTGAATTCACGTTCTTCTCACTAAAACACCATCACAGTGTAAAACAATAACTTGGCTCAGTTAATATATAAGCTGATTATTGACAGTATTATCCGGTGCTTTAGCTAGAGGCAAATAACGGATAAACCCAACTGCTCATGTGTTTGATATTATAAGGTATTTGTGGGCAAAATGACTAATTAAAATGTTTTTTTTAATTATTTAAATGGTGGCGGTGTGTCCAGTACAATTTGGAACCCCCCATTTTTTTTTTTAGTTCTACAACGAACATCCTCTAACGCCTGAACATCCTATTGACCTTTATATATATAAAATATAAAAGCCAGTGCATGTGACCTCGTCTACCAGGCCTTTAGAGAAAGTTTGGTCTGATAAAATGTCATGTTGGGGGTCAAAGCTTCAGGTCTAAATGTGGCTGAAGGATGGATTTGAAGCAGCTTTCTAGACCTTTTTGCTACTGGCATTAATAATGCAAAAAACAGAAAGTAACTAAGTACATTTACTCAAGTAGCCTACTGCAGCTTACTTTGTAAACTACTATTTTGAGGTACTTGTACTTAACCTCCACAACATTTCTGAGGGAAATATTCAACTTTTTACTCCTCTACATGCATTTGACAGCTGTAGTTACTAGTAATACAAAATATAATTAACATATGAGTTATGATGTATTAAAGGGGACATATCATGCTCATTTTCAGGTTCATACTTGAATTTTGGGTTTCTACTAGAACATGTTTACATACTTTAATGTTTAAAAAAACCTTTATTTTCCTCATGCTGTCTGCTTGAATATACCTGTATTTACCCTCTGTCTGAAACACTCCGTTTTAGTACATTTCAATGGAATTGCAACAGAATTGCGTTGCTATGCAACAGCTTGTGTCCATGTTTACTTCCTGTCAGCTGATGTTATTTACATACACTGCAACAGGAAATAAACTGGGACACATTTAGAATGTTTATGTTTAAAATCGTGTAACGGTCTAAATATTGTATATTTCTGACATCACAAATGGACAGAAATCCTGACGGCTTGTTTGAAACGCACAGTTTCTGAATACGGGCTGTGTGCATTTCTCCGTATACTGAGCATTTTGATAGTTTAACAGTATGTATATAGCAATTAAACCTGCTTCATAATGTAAAGGACCTGAAAATCTCACTTTTTACAATATGGGACCTTTAATATAGATTAAGCAACCCGGCAATATATACATTTGTTAAAATGTAGCCCCACTTTACCAGCTCTAATATTAAAGGGATGCTCACACATATAAATGCATGAAAAGGCTCATTATGATCCAATTATATCATACGGTGCCTTCGAATGGGCTCGTGTTTACCGTATTCACGAGTCCATATGAACGCCCCCCCCCCCCCTCTCTTGTCATATTCACGACCTCGTAAGTGGAAAGTTTCTGAAAGCTCCGAGTTCACGACTTGTGACGTGTTTGTTAACGTTGTCAGAAATGGCGGAGGCCGTGGGAGTTCATTTTTAGGTGCATAAAAAGTTAATATATGGTAATTTTAGTCGTAAATTGTTTTTCTTCATCATTTTCTAATACGTCTGAGGAAAATGTTGATATTCCCATCTGCCTCATGTTTTTCCTCTGTCATTATGCCTTTGCATTTCCTGTATTATGTTACACACTTGCTAGCTTGCTAAATCGTTAGCCTCTGTAGCTTCTAGACGTAGACAGTGACGTTAATATTGCCGTTGCTTAGCAGCGGTGTTCTCACGACTTAACCTCTTGATCGCCAAGCATATTGTGTACACGACTTCCTCTGTTGTAAACACAAGCTCACAAGTTTCATTTGAAGGCACCAATAGCCTTTGTATTATTCTCAAATAGGCCATTCTGCATAATAAGTACGTTGGTACTTTTGGTATATTTTGATTCTAATACTCTAATGCTTCAATTTTGAATGCACGACACGGTATTTCTACACTGTTTTGCATTGTATTGCTGGTTTTATTGAGTAATGTCTGAGTACTTCTTCCACCACTGCAGAGTGGTAATGATGTTGTAATGTTGTGGTAATATTGGTTTTGGCAGCGCTGCATTGTCCAAATAAGAGAACTACACAAATGTCCGTCCTGTTCAAGAGCTAAACACGGACAATCAGCCTACATGTAATTAAAGATGGAAAACGAACTATCAGAGATTAACAAAGGCGTCGACCTATGTCATTAGAATATCCAACTGATATCATTTCACCGAAGTCTGCAGTCTGTCTCCCTCAGGTTAAAGGTTCTGTCTGTGGAAGTGCATAACAAAGGTGGAGTAGCTGGATAAAACAGTCTGTTAGTGGCTGAGATCAAGACGAGTCCAACATGTCAGGGCGATGATGTGGACACAATGAGCTGCCTTCAGTGCTACAGCAGGCTGTGGGAAAATCCAGTGTCTCCTATATGACGTCAGTGGATGTGAGGAGGGGGGGGGGCAGCGAGCTCGTCATCTCAAGTGGATTCAGAAAGAGCTCAGTAGTTTGGCGTGCTGTGTGTTTCAGGAGAGTCTGGTTGGACGAGCCAAGATGAAGAGCCTCACAGCCACAACCAAAACTGACTTTTTTTTGTGGTCACCCAGTAGTAGGGGGTAGGGGAGCGCAGGAACAGGAAGCCGCTTTAAAGCCTCGTATAGCACTTTGTCTGAATGACCTTAAACATATATGTTCTGAAAACAGTCTGGTTTCAGTGGAGAGTTTCATTGTTCTGGTCTGATCTAAATAGGGATTCAGAGGCTTTTCCACCTTGTCAAGAATGAAGAATATTGCCATATTTTTGTGTTTAAAACAAACTCAGCAGTTTTACCACAAGAAAACAAGACATTGGCCCATACATGTTTCATTCTTCTGTGAAACTGAGATTACAGGAACACGGTTATGAAATGTCCTTGGCGATGGACGTAGAAGTACTCTGACATATTTCCTGTTAACTGTGACGTCACAAATTAGTATTTTGAAACCTGAAAACGTGCACCAGAAATCTGAAAGACAGCAGCCGGATGAAGAGGAAGCCTATTTTAAGATTTGTATGGAGAAAAGAGGATTTTCACAGTGCAACAGAGTTTATTTTTATAGGCCAATCAGGAAGTTAGCATCACCCTGAGTTTCCTCGACAAAAAGCCAACGGTATTTTTTCCGTCGGGTTTTTGGTTTATTGCAGAAAATAAACTCTGTGGCAAACAAACGCTTATGATACTTACACATTTTGTTCAGCAAGATAAAAAGTAATCACCAGGAGTGAAAAGCTAACGTTAGGCTGTAAATGAATACTGGTTAATTACTGGTCACTTTGGCAGGGAAACCAGTCATCATTTGCTGGTGTGATTCCACCTAAAATTTGACGAGAAAAATGTATTTCGGCAGGCAAGTCGCTCTCCTACGCCAACTGTCCTCCGTGTGACTTCTCAAAGTTGTGATTGACAAACGAAAAGAAAGTGTGAGGTGTTCGATTGTGGCAACTGCGTCTTCCCAATGTGATTATTAAGCACTGAAATTCTTAAGAGAGATTTCCCAGGCCCTTATTGCACTCTGCAACCCAGCATCATCCAATCACCTTAGAGAGGCGAGCCCAGAAACTGCTAATCTGTTTGGTCCAATCTGGCATATGGTATCCTGTGTTTCCAGTGGAGAGAAATACTGCTGCAGTGAGGAGCGGGTATGGGGGGGGGGGTGTTTACGTTGTGATTGGCCCATTGTGGATTAGAAACGTATGGCCTGCGATCAGGTTCAGGTCTTAAAAGGCCTCCCCTTTCTTTTGCATAATGCTGGCCGTCCCTAATAAGTAACACTCGTTGTTACGAAACCAGGTTTACATAAAGACGCTTGTTGTTGCTCTTGATTCGAAGAACTGACATATGTGTTGCATTTTTGCAGAAACTTTATTATTTCCCATCAAAGAGGGGTGTTTAAAAAGTGGCGGACCTTGACCTGCCGATATATCAATATAATATTCATATTGTGGTCTCACATATTGTAGGATTTTGATTATTAAACTATGATGCTATAGCTTGATTATTGTGTCTTTCTAGGCTGAAAAGCTGCTTTAGTTATACAATGCAGTAGAGCTGGTGGGCAATATGACAATGTATATCGTCAAAATGATATAAAAATGTCTTTATTTTTTTTTTTCTCTCTAATTTCACTTAAATCTGTTATGATGATTTTGCACTAAAGTTCTTAGTTAAATGAGAAAATACTCTGTGCTTTTCATTTGTCAACTATTTAATTCACACAGGAGTATATAAAAATAGGCTTTATCATGTGGTTATCTCATATGGACTATTTATTTAATGAATTACCAGAAAACATGCTATATTGTGATATATATCGTTACCGAGATATGAAATGACTGATATCGTGATAGAACATTTTGGCCATTGCAGCCTTACAATGCAGGTTTCTAAAGTCATTAGTCTGTTACAGCCTGCGGGAACGAACGCCTTCCTACCACTCGGTCATCTTGCAAACATTTTTGATTGTCAATATTAGCTTAATGGATTTAGACTGCTGTAACTACGTCAATATCAAAAGTATCGCCTCGAGAAAATGTCCTTTTCATGAAGGAAAGGCTTCTGTAACGGTTGACACACTAAACTCATTAATGAAGTGCTGTAATAAAAAATCAATTAATTTATTCAAAGGGTTAAATGTAAACACTTAATGCAGTGCTGAAACGGGTTGGTCATCAGAAAACTAATCGAAAACAACTTTAATAATTGATCATCATCAATCATTTATCAAAAAAAAAATGCCTAACACTCGCTGGCTCCAGTTTCTCCGATGTTAGGATTTGCTGCTTTTCTCAGTTTTACAACATTGTTAATTGAATATCTTTGGCTTTTTGACGGTTAGATGGAACAAGAAGAAATCGGCAGAAATTACCTTGAAATTTGGAATAATTTTATTTTTTATTAATAAAAAATTTAATTTCAGGAAAACTGCCACAGTATAAAGAACACACCAGAAAGAGAAAGTAACTAAGTACATTTACTCAAGTAGCCTACTGTAGCTTACTTGAGTACAACTTTGAGGTACTTGTACTTTGCTTCCACTACATTTCTGAGGGAAATATTCCACTTTTTACTCCACTACATGTATTCGACAGCTGTAGTTACTATTTTCAGATTAGTAATACAAAATACTGTATAAGTAACAGTTGCAGCTAAGACTGTACAAGAATCTGGCGATATGATATCACGATACAGGGCTAACGATTCAATATATTGCGATATATTATGATACTGTAAGCAAGGCGATATAATGCGATTTTGTTTTAGGAAAACTGTCATAGTATAAAGAACACACCAGAAATAAACCAAAAAGAGAGACAACTGAGCCCGCTGCAACCTCCTGGCCGTTGGATTTTTAAGAGGTTAATTAAAAATCGATGCAGTGTTTTGGAGAATCTATACAGTATCGCACAACATGATATCGCGATGTGTATCGATATTTTCTTACACCTCTAGTTGCAGCCATAACTTGATTCTCATTTGTTGCTGTCCAGAATGTTTTTCCTCCCATCATATCAGAAGTGCACCTTTAATGAAAACCCAGTAGCAGCTTGATATAGGTCTTATAGCCATGTCTGTCTTCTCATAGCTTTGCTTTGTGGCCGTATTTCTACTTTCTGTCTTGTTGTTCTGATGTGTTAGTTTCCCGGGATTGTTTCTCCTCTTGACAACACGTCCCCGCGGCCTCTTCTCTCATCAACTGCTTGATGGGATCTGCATTGAAAGCAACTCGTGTTCACGCAAAGATCTGGCGTTACCATCCCATCTACATCCCGAGGACCGTTTATCGGTGATGTTTGTAGGTTTAAACGCCTCGGTGTGTTTAAGTTTGTCCAATGTACACATCGAGATGCAAAGCGGGGCCGACTTATTATTCAAACGTTACGAGCAGAACTCCACACAGCTTCCTCTCGGCCTGATCCCCGCCCGAGGGTATTTAAGCAGCGAGTGTGATATACAAATAGCCTGCTCAGTTAACCTCCGAGCATCGTGGCTGAACGAGCGGCCGTCGCTGGCAGTTGGCCACTAAACTGGTTAGTGGCTGCGAATTGATCACGAGGACAAACGGGTCTGGTTTGTTGTCTTATTATCAGAACTGTAATCCTTGACAGGGATCCAGAGGCTGTTGTTTAGGTGTTATGTTATAAAGGCGTGGGCGCTGCCTCGAGGCTTATTGTGTCACTTGAATGTTTCAGTAATAACCTCCTGCAGGTATTAGATGTTTCAGTAATAACCTCCTGCAGGTATTAGATGTTTCAGTAATAACCTCCTGCAGGTATCAGCCTTCATCGTGCTGTCTGCGCGCCACACGTTTCCTCAGCCATTAGAGAAGTGGGAAGCAGCGTGGAGGCTTGGCCGGCTTTCAGCTGTTCCTGTGCCAAAAGCTACATTTCTGAAGGGCCTGTACGGCACGTGGAGCTTTAACTCTGTTATCCTGCCAAAAAATGCAGGAAAAAAAAAACCTCACAAGTTACTTCACCGCCTGGGCCGGAGCCACGGGGGAATCCCAGCCGGGCCGGTGACGCAGCCACAGAGCCGACTGAAGGACGGATCGGAGCGTTCGGGAAGCCCTGCAGCTCCCCGACCGAGCTGTTAGTACAGTTGTTGGCTTTGTGTTTTCAGTCCGCGGCCGACCGCAGTCTATCCTGGTCCTTGTCTGCCTGGATACCAGCACACAGCTGCAACACGCCGACACGTCCGTCAAACACAGAAGCATTTCATATTTGCGTCCGCTAGCGCTGGCAGCCTGCCCAAGCAATCAAAAGCTAATTTAATCAGATCCGTGCCAAATGATACGCATCCCTCATGAGTTTTTATTAGGCTCGTGGAGCTTTAATCCACTTTTAGCACCGAAGTGACAGTTTGTGTTCTGGATGTCTCCGTGTGAAACGCACACAGAGCTCTTTATCTAAGATTTCCACTCATCCATTGCCCCTCCGCAGACAAAAGACTTGATTGTTAAAGATCACAATGCAGTGACGTGACTGCACAGTCACCATATAACCAACACGTTAATCCAGTTTGGGACGCTCATGCCATTCAATGAAAATGCAACACACACCCCCACGCACACACACACACACACACACACACACCCCACCTCCCCCGCACTAGAGGAACTATCATCATACCGTCAGTCTAGAGTTACAATAGCAGTGCGTTGAACTCTGCGAGCAGCGACATGCAGCCGGTCTCCTCAATACACTTTTTATGGCAAAGTCAGTCTAATCACACGAGGAATTTCACTCGCTGGGTTTGCTTTTTGCAGCTCACCGTAAGTCAGAAAACAGCACCGATTTAAAGACAGTTTTAAGAATGGGTCATTTAGGTCAGTTGTAGAGACATTAAAGCAGTTTTTCGTATCTGTATTCCAGGAAATTAGTTTCCCCGATACAACCATCACATGCTTTACTGCTGATTACACAAATAGGAAGCTATAAGATTGAGTAATAAAAGAACAAATTGAAATGTACAGTCACAGCTGTTCAAAACTAATGCAATCCAGTAAACTCTATTGCTATCAAGCTTTTTTTTTTTTTTTTTAATTCTGTCAAGATTGTGTCAGAAAAGTGTTGATTGAAGTGAACATTTCAACCAGTTCAGAGTCTGACACGAGACCAACTGATGTAGAGAGCTGTTGTTTTCTGGCCTGTGTTTCTCCACCAGAGCCGTCATCACATGAGATTTATGTTTGCTCTCATAATACTACAGTCTCCACGTGAAGCTGTAACATGGCGAGGTCAATATCCACCAGTGAGGCGGCGGACAGAAATGCCAGCAGACGTTTCAGCTGAATCAGCAGAGTCATTTTTTTTTTTCTCATTTTAACCATTCGTCTGATGACTTTTCCTGCGGGTAGAGGAAGTCCTTCCATAGAGCAGAGTTCAAATGTTTTATACATTTTCCCTGCTGTCCTTTAATAATAATAATAATAATAATAATCTTTATTTATATAGCACCTTTCAAAACACAGTTATAAAGTGCTTTACAATAAAAACAGAACACATTTAAAATATCAAAAGGTACTAAAAAGCCAATGACTAAACACATAAAAAACTTAAATGTCATAAAACATAAATAAAATCAGAGAAAAGCAATTCTAAAAAAAGTGATTTTTTAAAAGTAATTTAAAGGCAGGGTTGGTAAAGATTTTTAGAAACATTTTTTGTTATATTAAGGATGGCCCACACTAAAATATTTTTCAAATCTTAACAGATTTTGAAAATGTGAGAGACTCCACACATAACGACATGTTGTGATAAATTTAACAGTTTTGTTCCTATAGTGTGTGGAGAGCAGCGATTTGGCAAAAACAGCTAAAACAACACACACTAACAGATTCATTCATGAACAACAAAAAGTCCCGACTGAGAAATAACGAAAATCTTGCAAAATATCTCGTGATCAAACGTGACTTTAGTGTAAACCAACATGGCGGACGATTGGCAGGAATAATTAGTGATATTAGTTTTTGCACTACTTCATACTGAAAATTCACGAAGGATGGAAGTCATGGAGACACGTTAAATGATCAATCGGCCCGAGTGCAATGATTGGCCGGGCTACCTGCCTGTTTACCTGTCTACCTGCCTGTATACCTGTCTACCTGCATGCACTCTGCACGTGCACTCTGCCCGTGCACTCATTGCGCGTCACCGGAGTCTTCCACAAGCTGCTAGCTTTACAGCTGTGAGTACTACTATATACTGCAAATTTCCCCACTGTGGGACTAATAAAGGAATATCTTCTCTTATCTTACTAACTATAGCCATGTCCGTTGTTTCTGTTCATTCTGATCATTTCGGGGGAGTGTCTTTGGAGGGACGGGCTGTCAGTGCTGCCCACTTGGTGACTTTCTCGCTAGATTTCGGGACTTTTGGAGCTGGTGCTGCTACTTTCATTGGAAAAGAGTTGGCAACGATGGGCTGGGTTTTTCAGCTGAATCATTTTTTGAAAATCTAGTGTACTCTTGCTAGTTTCTCAAGATGCCTTTAAGTAGAACATGTCTATATACACTATACTGATATTTTCAACCCACATGGGAATGTTTCGGGCTGCTTGTAGTGTTTGATCCCTTTTCACTCGAGATTTAGTGTGTTGTTTTTTAACATTTACTTTTATTTCTTTCCCTTAGTCAAACATAGCTTATATCTTGTCTGTCTTTAGTTTTTAATACCACAAGTGTTTTTTCTAGTCTATTTTCAGAGTGGAAAAGCCCCTAAGACACTGATCATTAATGTTGCTTGCTAGCAATCTAGTTAGTTGAAAAGTTGAGCTTTTTCTAATATTGCACTCTGAGTAAAGTGTCGTGAAGAAGAGCGTCAGACAAATAAATACATGAAACGTGAATTTCCCTGCGAGGTATTCTACGTACCGTATGTACGAGCACAGAGAGAGGCCTTTTTCTTTCATTTCCTTCACTCATTTCCAAGTGGACAACTCTTGAATCCAGATTATATAACTATATAATATTTATTTATCACACAAACTGTAACATCAGTTGCTACACGTTGCTTGCCCAGCTGTTGCTTGATGGATCGCCACAGATTTCACTGCTGAGAAGAAGTGGATCACTGGATTATTTTTGCTATATGCCCACTTAATTTATGGCATAGCTGGGGCTAATCAGATTTGGCTCGCTGCGTTGCCTCGGCTAGCTGGAAGAGGTCAGTGGAAAGTGCGTGACGAGCCTGTGCGACACTTCCTCAATGATCTTGTTGTTGGTGCAGCGAGCTCAATGGAGCCTGTGTTATTGCCTTGCGAGGTAATACTGCGAGGAATGTGAGAGAGGGACACATAATCAAGACCAGCACCACTGACCGACTTCTTGTTTTTATGCTTTTTTCCCCCTTTTTTATGTAGAAAGGATCATGAATGGCTACTGTTTGGCTCCGTGCTCTTTAGCTTCTGTCATATTCAATGCTAAGCAGTGTTTATATGGAGAGGGAATGCTATAAACAAAGCTATCAGAACATCACACTTAATATAACAGTAATCTATCAACAGTAAATAATTAGTTACATAAAATTGTTGCATGGAAATTAAATAAAATATAGCACACAATGTATGCAGTGAATCTTAATAAATAGGGGATGTAATACTACTATGTTACTACTTGTATGTTGCAGCTAGAATATTTTATTATTTATTTGATTCCCCAGACTGTGAAGGCTTTTTATTAAATTATATTCACCACCATTTGAATTTATGAAGCATTTAGTTTTTAGATGGAGGACTTTCCTTGTTAATCATTGGCCAGCTCTCTATGCAACCCGATCTCATTAATGACACGATATTACGAGGAAATTCTGCGTGTCATGAGGACGCATTTTAGGCTTTTCGTGTATCACTTGTGCACAACAAAACTACGGTAACGTCTGCAGTTGGTTTAGGCAACAGAACCACTTTCTTAGGTTTAGGAAAAACGTCATGGTTGGGCTTAAAATAAGTCGGCAAACTCAGTAAAATACGTCTGGAAACCAAGTAACATAAGTACTGAAAACACATCACAAACGTCACTAACGTAACTTACAAAACAGCGGTCTCCTGGTTAAAGTCCTGCGTTTGTTGGACCCGCCTGCCATAAGCGGTCTTTCTCTGTTTTTATTCTACATCACTAGCTCTGATCGTGGCATATTCACACGGATGCGTCTACATTGCGGTCAGTACAGACTACATGGCGTACAAATGACGTGCCAAAAGCGAGAACGGCGTTGTTATTGCACGCTAAATGCCTTGCACATTATTGTCTCATTCATATAGCTTTTGGTGCGACTGCTGTTGTTCCCTGAAAAGGGGAGATATCGATAAAGATGCTCCGACACGATGCTTCCTCTCTGGCAGCTTCATTGAGAGTGTATTATTTAAGAAGTATTTACATACAGGGAACATAAGTTCTTTAACCCTGTTAAACTTTTTTTTCCTTTACGTTTTAACCTTTTTCACAAAGACATTTTGTAGGACTTTTTTACATTTAAAGTTATGACCTATTTATAAATGAATTCCTTTTTGTCCCCATGACTGTTTTTATCGCCCATGAATTAGATCGATATTCAGCTTCCTAATAAAATCCATCTATGACACGGCCGGCCTCTCGGTGAGATCCTGACTGTATGGAGATTGAATGTTTTTGCCAGGTGCACAGCATAGCATTGGACACATGGCACTCATTTATTTTATAACATTTACTCCTCGTGCGCCTTTAGATTTATTAGCAGCCTGTCCTTGGATGAAAAGAGACAAAAACTCACCTCCCCAGCTTGATTTCAGCTGTGGGTAAGCACTCAAAGCTGTTAACTGAAGCAAAATGTCTTTGTATAAATCAAATAAATCAGATGGCAGTTGCTGTGCCGGCTATTTGCATGTTAAGATAATTTTATTTCACGGTTATTTAACAAGGTACATATGTAAACGAATGTAAACGGGAGTTAAACACTGAAAGAGTTTGAAGTAAGAGAGGTGGTTGTGTCTTTTTCCCCTGAGGTCTTCAGTATCTTTTATGATACTGTTACTCTACATGTAGGGAGTTAAGTACAAAACAAGGAAGAAAACCCTCTGAAGTGCTTCAACGCTAAAAGTTTTGTAGCTCTCAGTATTTGTAAAGCTTCGGAGAAAGGTCATTTTGTAGGTGTGATCATTTTACACTGCAGTGCTTCAAACTGCATTGTGATGTATCAAACGGATATATTCATATCAGACTTTGTGGCGCCATGACGGTTAGAAACCAGCAGAGAAGTATCATGTTTGTCCAGGAGTGAATGTGTTGATAACATCAGTACAAAGCCTGTTTCACTACTAACGTAGCAGCTTTATGGCACACACTGACAAACGGTGCATGACAAGTGCTGAGTGACAATACGATGAAACCTGACAAGAGACTTCTCTCCACACATTTACTGTACTGAAGCTGATTATCCGTCGACTACAAGTCACGTTTTCTTCAAAACATGTGTAGCATGAGCATGAAAGCTAATTTGATAAAGAAAGTACAACAATTGCATCAACTGAAATTCCAAGGAAGACATTAAAGGTCCCACCCACACTGATTTACATGTGATCTTTAGGAAGCCAAGGGCAGGAAACGCCAGCAAAAGAGACAAAACAGCATGTGGATTATACTTTAAGAATCTGATTTTCCAGTCAAGCAGAACAGAGAGACGTTCATTTTAATACCCGGTTATAAGTCTCACAACCAGTTCATCTCAAAATAACCACACGGCTTTATCAAGATGGTTTGTTCTTTCAGTTCATAAAAGGAAATGAAAGACTTTTATTACAAATGTTGAAATACAAGATCTGCACTGGCACATAAAAACCAAACTGCTGATGAAAACCCGGCTGTTAATGTCTGTGTTGTAGCACACACGTTAGAAGAACCAATGTGGGTGAATTATAAAGACACAAAGATTAATTCCTTTTCACACTGTGGTATTAGCAGGCTTTGGTGCTCTTTCTAGACTGCGTTGGACAGGCTACGTGTCGATGCAAGCAGCCGGTCTCATATGTAAATATGTGCGTATACATTGTGCATGTATGTGAGTCGGCATGCGTCTCTTTATCTCGTTGGAATTAGACCCTTAGCTCTTGTTCTTATCACTCTGTCCTGTTTGCTCAGACCTCGCAATCTTCTACCTCTCAAATGTGGCTTTAGAAAAAAAAGAGGATTAACCCATTAGCTCTCATCTTTTCTACTTTATCCTTCATTCAGCCAACTGTTAAAGTTTCCACCCTGCCCCAACATAGTTTTATTGCAACGTGGGATAATTTCTATACCTCCGGAGGTTCTCTTGACCCTCTCCGTGAGGTCAGAGGTCACCGTGGTGGGCAGAGCAGAAGTCCTGAATGCTCGTTGGGATTCAGTATTGCTCAAAGACAGTTCAAGTTCACCTCTCTACCCCGATGCCCCCCAAAGTCTGTGGTAAAATGTAAATGAAGGGAGGGAAACGTGAGAGGGAGACAGCATGTCAGACAGTAAACAGACGAGCAGACAGCGTGGAGGTGGAGCAGCTAACGGCAATCAGATACGGGACACATTAAATCAAACAACTCTTGTTATTGTTTTGCATGAAGATCGGTCTTCACGCTCACTAGAACAGCCTTTGAAAAGCTCCATATGTCAGCCATCACAGCAGGATTTACATCTGTCCTTTGCACTTTGGTAAACACAAGATGACGAGTAGTCGTATTGATCTGGAGGCAGATAGTTGCATTTAGAAAGCATTCATAAAGGTCTGGTAATAAAATTGTGGAGGAAATCCTCTATTAGCTTATTAGCTAAGTATTTCCTTAGCTGGTGAATGGCCTTTAGCCCAGATACTCAGATATGGAACATGCTGCAGAGTGATGAAGCAAAAGTAGGTTGCTGTAATTTATTTTCCAAAGCAGTTTGACTGGCAGATATAAATGAAACCTGTCTGCTCCATAGCAGCAACTTGCTCATAATTCATTGTCTATGCAACAGTTTTTTAACTAAGCGGGATTTCCAAATAATAGCTGGTTCCTGTCCCAAGGGGTTGATAAAGTAAAGAAATCGCCCAAAGTACAGTGGGGATTTCCCTCCCTGGCCTAAGGGGTTTTTAAGGGGATTCATCTCTGGACCACTGCTTGGTTTTTGCGCTGAGCTATGGTTTAGATATTAAACGCCTCGTTATCACTCTAGTCGAGGTCTGGTTATTCATAAAGTGTGAGAATGAGATACCGAGGGCATCCTACAGACACTTCACACAGCAAGGATGCACCCAAAAAGGGTTTAGCGTAGCTCCACCAGCTTCTTAAAGCATCGTTTTGAATCCGTGTGTAAATCAGTATCTGGCCGCAGCCTGGTCTCCTAAAAATTACCCATCCCATACAACAAAATTGCATTTTGAATTACGTTTGGAGGGAAACTATTTTGTTGCGGATTACGTTTGATTTTGACGTGTGTCAAATTGGTTTGTTATGATAGTCCACAGAACTCGCGTGAAGCTAAAAGTCAACGTTCACTTATTTTAATCCTGATGTTTTTTTTTTTTACTAGGGCTGTCATTCCAATAAAATATTTAATCACAAATAATCACTGATCAAAATGTACCTTAAAGAGAGATTTGTCAAGTAGCCCATTTAATCCTCTTATCAA
Source organism: Sebastolobus alascanus (assembly GCA_916701645.2). Classification (NCBI taxonomy): domain Eukaryota; kingdom Metazoa; phylum Chordata; class Actinopteri; order Perciformes; family Sebastidae; genus Sebastolobus; species Sebastolobus alascanus. Next base: position 385,891 of record CAKAOJ020000015.1, on the reverse strand, counting down.
AATGGGAGTGGGCAAATATGCTGCTTTATGCAAATGTATGTATATATTTAGTATTGGAAATCAATTTACAACACAACACAATGACAGATATTGTCCAGAAACCCTCACAGGTTCTGCATTTAGCATAAAACAATATGCTCAGATCATAACATGGCAAACTGCAGCCCAACAGGCAACAACAGCTGTCAGTGTGTCAGTGTGCTGACTTGACTATGACTTGCCCCAAACTGCATGTGATTATCATAAAGTGGGCATGTCTGTAAAGGGGAGACTCGTGGGTACCCATAGAACCCATTTACATTCACTGATCTGGAGGTCAGAGGTCAAGGGACCCCTTCGAAAATGGCCATAACAGTTTATCCTCGCCAAAGTTTCACGCAAGTTTGGAGCGTTATTTAGCCTCCTTCGCGACAAGCTAGTATGACATGGTTGATAAAGTGCGACCGTAATCCGGTAGGAAATACATTTCCCTCGAAATGTAATTGAGAATGCAGTTTAGTTGTATGGGACCATAATTTTGTAGGACACAGGGTCGCAGGCGGATACATGCACACTAAACATTTGACTTTTCTTCTCTGTCTTTGGCTCATGGTTTTCTTTAAAGTTCATCAAAGTCAAAGTTCAGTACTGTGTTTTCATGTATTCTTGTCATTACATGACCAGTATCGCTGCCATATATATAAAAAGGTTTTATAAGCATCAAACCTGCCTCCTCATTTGGGGAAGTGGGTGGGTGGGGGGGGGGGAACATGTGTAGTGGTGCAATGTAATTTGCACCATCTAGCATGTAGGAAATTGTGATGCCTGTGATGAACAGTGGCATGAAACAAAGCGACCACTTCTGCTTCCCTCTGCACAGGAAGAGTCAAAGAACAGCTTTGTTGTAATCACTTCTGTCTTTGAAATGACATATATGACACAGACGGTATCGGAGACCGGATTGTTTCTGTGGCTCAAACATGGAGTGAAATTTGTGCTTATTGGACTTGGATGTGTGGTTGTAAATGATATAGTGTGCACGTACAAACCGTGCACGTGTGGGCTGTTCTGAAGTGAATTTGCTTCATGTCCCTTAATGCTGAATAAAGGGATAGTTCTTGTTTTATTTCCACTCGGAGCCCTCATGTGTCAGTAAATAGTACAAAGACGAGTTGTGTCCGTCAAACCGGATCCAGTTAGCTAAGATGTTTTAATCCTGCTTACACTGCCGCTATTCTCCATCTGACAACTGCAGCCGTTCAGTTGTGCTTCTATCGCCCTTAAAGAATGTAATGAATCAATATTGAATATCTGTCGGCCGCCTCGCTGCATCTGCTCCGTCAGTTGTCACTTCCTTCACCCTCTGAGGAAACACAAGTTTCACAGCTCTTGTTTCCTTGCGCAACATTTCTCTAACATACAGCTATAGTATAGGGTGACTGAAGTATTTCTTCCTGTGCATGCTGTGCCTCATCATTGACCGTTGACGTAAGATTTTGTCGACGTGTTGCATTTTATCAACACCTGTTAAGAGTTTTTTGCTGCAGTGGCAGGACTTTTGAAGTACATTTTGTGGCTCGGCCATCTGACCAGTTGAGCTGCAGTGAGGAGCTGCAGTGAGGATCTGCAGTGAGGAGCTGCAGTGAGGAGCTGCAGTGAGGAGCTGCAGTGAGGAGCTGCAGTGAGGAGCTCAGTGAGGAGCTAGTGAGGAGCTGCAGTGAGGAGCTGCAGTGAGGAGCTCAGTGAGGAGCTGCAGTGAGGAGCTCAGTGAGGAGCTCAGTGAGGATCTGCAGTGAGGAGCTGCAGTGAGGAGCTCAGTGAGGAGCTGCAGTGAGGAGCTGCAGTGAGGAGATGCAGTGAGGAGCTGCAGTGAGGATCTGCAGTGAGGAGCTGCAGTGAGGAGCTGCAGTGAGGAGCTCAGTGAGGAGCTGCAGTGAGGAGCTCAGTGAGGAGCTGCAGTGAGGAGCTAGTGAGGAGCTGCAGTGAGGAGCTCAGTGAGGAGCTGCAGTGAGGAGCTGCAGTGAGGAGCTCAGTGAGGAGCTGCAGTGAGGAGCTCAGTGAGGAGCTGCAGTGAGGAGCTGCAGTGAGGAGCTCAGTGAGGAGCTGCAGTGAGGAGCTCAGTGAGGATCTGCAGTGAGGAGCTGCAGTGAGGAGCTCAGTGAGGAGATGCAGTGAGGAGCTGCAGTGAGGAGCTGCAGTGAGGAGCTGCAGTGAGGAGCAGCAGTGAGGAGCTCAGTGAGGAGCTGCAGTGAGGAGCTCAGTGAGGAGCTGCAGTGAGGAGCTCAGTGAGGATCTGCAGTGAGGAGCTGCAGTGAGGAGCTCAGTGAGGAGCTGCAGTGAGGAGCTGCAGTGAGGAGATGCAGTGAGGAGCTGCAGTGAGGATCTGCAGTGAGGAGCTGCAGTGAGGAGCTCAGTGAGGAGCTGCAGTGAGGAGCTGCAGTGAGGAGATGCAGTGAGGAGCTGCAGTGAGGAGCTGCAGTGAGGAGCTGCAGTGAGGAGCAGCAGTGAGGAGCTCAGTGAGGAGCTGCAGTGAGGAGCTCAGTGAGGAGCTGCAGTGAGGAGCAGCAGTGAGGAGCTGCAGTGAGGAGCAGCAGTGAGGAGCTCAGTGAGGAGCTCAGTGAGGAGCTGCAGTGAGGAGCTGCAGTGAGGAGCTGCAGTGAGGAGCTCAGTGAGGAGCTGCAGTGAGGAGCTCAGTGAGGAGCTGCAGTGAGGAGCTCAGTGAGGAGCTCAGTGAGGAGCTGCAGTGAGGAGCTGCAGTGAGGAGCTGCAGGCTGTCGACTGTATGCTGAATGCTGCTGGTTGGGTGTTTAGTTGGGACTGAGGGCATTTGTCATTTTTTTGTCATTCTTGTTTTCCTTCAAACTTGCTATTGTGGTTCAGCCAGTTCATGTCACCCGTCTCCATTATGATTGAGTCTTCCTTAGATATGAAAAGTCTTTCCTTATTTTTCGTGCGTTTTCCTACGAATGTCCGGTAGCACATCTCAATTTCCACTCGTTACATGCATACAGTCTTTTCAAAATAAACTTCAGTTTTCACAGGAAACAACTTCCTTAGGTTTAGGCAACGAAACTACTTGGTTAGGTTTAGGAAAAGTTCGACTTGGTGAGGTTAAGGAAAAGATGGACTTGGTTAGGTTTCGGAAAAGATGGACTTGGTTAGGTTTCGGAAAAGATGTACTTGGTTAGGTTTCGGAAAAGATCGACTTGGTTAGGTTTCGGAAAAGATGGACTTGGTGAGGTTTAGGAAAAGATGGACTTGGTTAGGTTTAGGAAAAGATGGACTTGGTTAGGTTTAGGAAAAGATGGTCTTGGTTAGGTTTAGGAAAAGATGGACTTGGTTAGGTTTCGGAAAAGATGGACTTGGTTAGGTTTCGGAAAAGATCGACTTGGTTAGGTTTCGGAAAAGATCGACTTGGTTAGGTTTCGGAAAAGATTGACCTTGTCAGGTTAAGGCAACAAAACTACTTGGTTAGATTTCGGAAAAGATGGACTTGGTTAGGTTTCGGAAAAGATGGACTTGGTTAGGTTTCGGAAAAGATCGACTTGGTTAGGTTTAGGAAAAGATCGACTTGGTTAGGTTAGGGTTAGGGTTAGGGTTAGGTTAGTCTTTTCCTCAGGTTTAGGAAAAGATGGACTTGGTTAGGTTTCGGAAAAGATGGACTTGGTTAGGTTTCGGAAAAGATGGACTTGGTTAGGTTTAGGAAAAGATCGACTTGGTTAGGTTTCGGAAAAGATTGACCTTGTCAGGTTAAGGCAACAAAACTACTTGGTTAGGTTTAGGAAAAGATTTACAAATTACAGTGCATTACTTTTTCGTAGGTATAGCTACGAACGGTGGATGAGAACAGCCTGGATTAGTTGATTGAATCGACTGATCTGTAAAACTGAGTTTCCCCTCAAAGAATCACACAAAAGCACCACTTTAAATCTTGTGTTTACCAACCAGATATGTATCATAAGTTTCATGGAAATAAGTCATTCAGCATGAAAAAGGCATAAAAAATGACAAAACGACTAAAGAAATCAAGAAGTCAACTACGACCAATTAATCGCCTAAGAGGGGGCAGCCCTGACTGTATCATGAAATTGCTTTCTTCTATGTTGACAGGTGCTTTGACACATCTGACGCACAATTCCTTACACATTAGGAGATTACTGATATTGTGTAAAGATCAGCTGATCTCCCAGGTGAGTCAGACCTGTGGATCTCGTATTGTTTTACTGGCAGACAGAGAGACAAAACGTCTCGGCTGAAACGTCTGCACACAGAGTAATAACTGTGATAAACCAGGATGTCTCTCTTCTCATCATGTATTCATGACTATGTAAATATATGGTATGGAAAACATTCAATTTCCCTGTGAATGGAAGCAGAACTTAATTTCACTCATCAGCCTACGGAGAGACCTTGGACCTTACGTACACATCATATATATACTGTTTATCCATCTGTTGAGTACAGAACGTGCCTACGTGGTAATTACTCTACCGTACACATGACATGCTGCGATGGTTTTCTGTGTAATTCCAGTGAGCCACATGAGCCGCATGCAGGAGAAAAACAAGCCTCTTTCCCTATAGCCTCCCAAGAAAACAATATCCCTTCTGGTTCTATCCTCACTGCAGTGTGATGGTGAGGTGTAACGTAGACAAGGACTGCTGTGGTGGCCACATTTTAGACCGGTTAGCATGTAGTAGTAACTGGTGTCCCCATGTGCTGTGGTCTTCATCTTGTCTGAAACCTTGTTCCACTGGAGGGAAGTTTTAAAGTTTGCCCTCTGACATTAATCCATTTGTTCTCAAAGACTACATTTAGTATGATAAGGAAAAATGCCACATTTGTTCTGATTGGTCAAAAGTCTTGAAATTTGGTACGGACATACTTTGCGCAAATATCTAACAGTACAACTTTGATTTTTTTTAGATCACATGAAAAATCACACTTTTATTAATAGTCAAAGTCAGGATTTTTGAAAACAAAAATGTTTTGTGCATATCTTTGATATCCAACTTGCTATGAGTTCATAGATACTAAATACTTGATTGTGCTCCTTTTAGTTACTGAGATACAGACATTTTCTTATACTATGTCTTGTATTTGGGGAAATGGGACTACTGTTTTTTCCTAAAATAAAATAGCTATTGCAAAAACAGTAGTCCCATGTGTCCAAAGACTAGATATAATATGATAAGAAAAACTTCAGCCAAACGCTTTGATCGATTTTGAAAATGTCTCCATATTTGTGCCTAAGCAAGCCCAGAGAACACTTCCAAGTTTCCACCAAGGAAATTAAAAATCTCTGTTGCTACTGATACTAAATATACTAAATGCCTTTTAGTTTGTATTGTTTTTATGTTGCTCAGTTATAATAATGGCAGATATCAGCTGTCAGTGCAAGAGTAAAAGACAAAACGGGCAGATATAGTTTCCCTGTCATGAAAAGACATGTGATAGGGGGAATAAAGGTAGAAAGAACTTTTTTGTGGAGTCCTCTGGCAGTATACTTCCTATTTAGGTGTTACTGAATATCGGTGCAAAGTTCTTCCAGCAACCTAAAACCAGGTGGTTGAGTTGCTTGTAATAGTGAGTAGAGTTGTTCCGATACTGATACTGCCCAAAATTCGGTATCGGCGAGTACGCCAGTCTGTGCCGATCTGATACCATAATTTATTAACTCAGAAAAAAATCAATTTGTTTAACCGGAAATCAGTTCTTCTTCACGGCTCCAAAACAGAGCCTTCACTCTGCTGTCGCGCTGGATGCATCATGGTTGCCACTGGCAACTACTGTTTTAGAGCAGCGAAGAAGAACTGATTGCAGCTAGTTTGTCATGTGATGATAGAAAACAACAACAGTGCGGTGCTAGTGGAGAGTGTCACGGTAACGGTAGTCAGAGCGAGGAAAATGTCGGCAATTTGGCGATATTTCACAGTGGAAAATCCCACAAAGTAAAACTGCATGTATTTGTTCATGTTTTACAAAGGGTTTAACCAGAGCCAGGCCATACAGCAAAGATGATAATCATATCACATTCATACATGGTCAGTAGCTGTTAAATAATAATAATAACTATCTGTATTATTTTAACACGCTGGTATTGGATCGGTACTCTGTATTGGCCGATACCACAAGTTCAGGTATCAGAATCGGTATCGGGGAAGGAAAAAATGGTATCGGAACATCTCTAAAGAGTGATTCATATTTAACTGTAACTCATTCATGCTTTCATCCAGAGTGTACTCAGTGTTAAAGTGCAATGCAAAACCAGACAGTTCTGAAAGTCCAAGAGGAGGGCAGGTGGTGGCCACAGAAGTCTGTCTGTTCATGGATTACTCAGCTTAGCTGCTATGAGTGGAGACGTACAGTCACCGCCTCCGGTCTGACTGGCTCTTCAGCATGTCCAGCAGCACCTGCACTGGAAATTCATCTGTGGTGTTCAGCTCTTATCTCCGCCTGACTGATCTGAGCTATAAACCTCTGAACATTTTGATCACGTTCTGAGGAAACAGAGAGTGGGCAGACAGACAGTTACCTCCATCATAGGTGGGATCACTGTTGTGTTACAACAGTTGACTAAAGGGAAGAGACATTACTGATACCAGAATGTTGAAGCTCATTGCTTATAACAGACACTGCTTTGCATACCTGAGCACTTTTGGGAACAGGTATGTAGGAGAGGCATTACCGCCTACAGAAGTTGCAGAAAGAAAAAACTCCCCACTTTGACTCTACACTTTCAATAAAACATTTTAATGAGGGGAAGAACACACCAGTCATACCTGAGCAAAGTCCCACCTCTGAATATTAATTGTGTTTAAACAAAGTTGAGACGACGTTGACGAGGCAGTGTTGACTCGCGGTCTGAAATCCATCTCGGCTTTGAGCCAACCAGGTGAAGAAAGTGACGGTTCTGTGATTTCACTTCCTCTTGTTGTTGAGGCTAAAACACTCTGTCCTCCCGTGCGAGCCACTTTGTCTGCTCTGCTTGTGTGAGTAATCCTGCACATGTTGCACAACCGACAGCTCAGGGACTGCTTATTTATGCTTCGCATGGATTTCAGACTGGAATTATCATTTATGTGTGTGAGATTGAGTATTATCTTGTCTGTCACATCTTCTTTTAAGTCATGATTTGAGCTGGCGGGGCGGCTCGGTAGTCATCGCTGTACTTTTCTGCTCTTCTGCAACTCACAAAAGTTTTGCAAAACTTCGGTCTTGATAGTCACGAATTTAAAAGTGATTGATCAAGTTCCTCAAATAATATGCCGGACTTTTTCTTGCCGTATCATCCATTTCACTTTGTGTATCTCTTTACTGTGTGCAGTATGATGGGGGTTTGCAAAACAGGGAAATAACGCCAAAGCATTAGCAACAACAAAATTACAACATTTATTAGATTTATAAGAGCTGCATGAAATCAGAGGAGCGAGAATTATAGATGTCCACTTTTAGTGAAAGCACAACGAATGGAAAGTTTTAAAAATAGAGACATTTATCTGATGCTTCGGGGAAAGTTGCCACAACAAAGAAGCTGTTGCCCTTCAACTGAAGGCAGTGATGTTAACAGACAGCGTTGGAAGTCGTAGTCTGACACTCTGTTATTCTTTCTCTCCCTCAGGTCTTTGTAGTCTGTGAGCGTCCTCTCGTCCTCTCGTCCTCTGCTTCCGCTGCTCGTGCCTCAGTGAACGCTGCGCGACTCGGCTCTGCTGCCGGCTTTGGTTTCCCCCGACTGCAGGAAAAACCATTGAGACAAGAGAGACGCCTCCGTCTCCAGAACTGCAGCCGACCTTTCTCAGAGCTCTGACCGACCCCCCCCCCCCCCCCCTCCTTCCATTACATAACCATAACGTCCAAACCTCCAGCCAGCTGCTAGCTGCTTCACCACAGACACGGTTGGGAAATCGCTCTTCCTGGGCAGAAGGATCGAGCGTCGTCCCCCGGTGCTGGTGCTCCTTCAGTGGAGGAGGGAGGGGAAGGAAGGCAGCTGAACGCCGCGCCGCTTTCCCCCGGAGATGAAGCTGCAGGCCGTGATGGAGAACCTGCACCGGCAGCAGAGAGCCAAGCTGCTGATGGAGCAGCAGCTGCAGCAGCAAGCCGCCGGACAACACGCTCAGGTCCGCACCATCGTGGGAGGAGGGGACGAGCCGATGGGGAGCCCGGCCCCCGAGACGGAGCAGGCCCAGATGGCGGCGCTGGCGGCCATGCGCGCCGTGGCGGCCGGGCTGCAGAGGGTGTCGGACAGCCCCATGTCGGATCGCAGCAGCGGTGGCGAGGACGAAGGCGATGATGAGGACAATGAAGACGGGGAGGAGCATTACAAGGACATGATGGGGTCGGATGAGGAGGAGCAGATGTGAGTCAGATTTCTTTGCTCTAAACATGTAGCGGTGCTCTCCATTGGTGTCCTTTTTTAAACCATGTTCTGTTTTTTTAACACACGCAGCAAACGGAAATGGGACGAGGAAGACTTCGAAGGCGAGATGGAAGAAGACTTTGACTCGGACCTGGCGGAGGAGAGTCTGCCGACGGGCCACGACGCGGTGGCTCCGGGGAAGGGAATCCTCCTGCTGCCCCACCGCCAGCTGCACCCCCACTCCCAGCTGCTGAAGGCCCGGCCCAGCGTGGACCAGGAGCCCCGCGCTGCCATCCTGCCCCCCCACGCCACGCACAGCCACCTGGGGGGGCAGGACCACGGAGAGTGGACCTACGAGGAGCAGTTCAGACAGGTAGGACGTCTCCTTCATAAGCCTCCCGCTCTGCTGCTCGCTGTGTTTCACTCATTTTAATGTACATTACATGTAAATGAACGTTGCTGCTGGAGATTCAGTCATGTGAGAGTCTGCAGCTTCGACTCTTGCAGAACCACGTCCTGCTTAATCCCTAAAATATCCTCAGCTGCTGGAGCACACTGAGGATCTACATCAATCTAACATGATGGTTGTTGACCAGTGAGCCACATCTGGCCTTCGCACCCCCCACATCATGTCACTCCCAGCTGAAGTAATCCCACCAGGGTGAGAAATGAACACCAGCCACCAGCCAAGTGTTGATAAAAACCCACGCCGAGGCTTTTAAGTTTGTCTTTGCCCGCTCACATTCTGGCAGGTTCTGGTCTAAAACAATCAGTTTCTCTTTAGTGCCTGTAAGACTTGACATTTACTAACTCCTGTGGCCTGAGAGTGAAAGACTGTTAGTGGAGGCAGAGAAGCTGAGGGGGGGGGGGTGAGTGTGCATTTTAACAGCTTTACCATGCTGGCGTTTACTGTAAACATGCTCGTGTTCTGGATATTATGAGGGAGGCCCGGTGGAATAAGACGGGCTGTTTACATGAAGAGATTTCAGTCTGTCAACAGCCAAGTTTAGATGGAGAGCTGCTGCTGAGAAAAAACACTGAGACGGGGGAACTGTTCACTACTGATAATACAAAACTGAATTACTCGTTGTTTAACACTCAGTTTCTTTGCATTTTTTTTGCCATATTTGCCACACAAATTGATGCCAATCTCATAGTGACCATGGATAATTGTAAAAAAAAAATTAGATTACCACCCACCATTATTACAGTATGAAATGAGATGAGAATGCACTGTTTTGGGGAAATTGGATCGTTACAGTAAACGTTTCATCTAAAAAAAATGAGATACAAGACTTTGAGAGGAAGAATGACCTTTTCTGACAAAGCTATTTATGTTTTAGATATAGTAATAATTATGGCGGGGACGATACACCTATCTCCCGATTCGATACATCACGATACTCGGGTGCCGATTCAATATGTATTGCGATTTTTATGCGTTGCGATTCTACAAGTATTGCGATTCGATTTTACGGTTTATTGCGATATTATTGCGAAAAAAAATTGTGATACATAGGTGAATCCATTTTTTTCCCACCCCTAGTAATAATTCGTATCAGTCAATTTGTCAATGAAACCCTTTAAACTTGCCTCTGCTTTTGTGTAAAGACTAAAAAATGAAGGCTGCTTTCTTGGGATTAAAGTGTGGCCTATTACTGAGACACCATTTTATGCAAAGGCAGCTTATATGACATAATGGAAGCCACTATTGAAATGCAAACACACTCACGGCCTGTTGCAACGTTTCAAGCCATAAAACATGTTTGACAGACAGTAGAGATTCCCAAACTGGTTTGGGAATTGCTAGAAGAGTTTTATATTGATGCCTTCAGTATGTTGGAGGTAAACAAACTTCAACCATGTGCTTCATTTTTAACTCTAACCATATATTCTGTAATTTAAGGTCTTGTAATTACAGAGCGTATGGAATATAACTCCTCTAAAACCTCCACTCTGCTTCTCTAAATAGTCCGCCCCTCCCTCTGTAAAGCCTCGTGTGAGTGACTTGAATTGATACTCTCAGCAGTTGGTGGTTTTCGTACGTCAGGTAGGAAACGCAGAACATTTTTATCATGACATGTCAGTCAGTCACTGACGGTTATATAATCGAGTCAGCCAGTATATTGGCTGTTAAGATAGTGTTACCCAATCCATTGTTGATTAAAACCTAAGTCCCTCCCACACAACTCCTCCTTCTATAGGGGGAAGACCAAACTGCTTTCAAGCTGTCATTTAAAACCTGCATTTTAACATGATATAGGGAATAAAGCAGCACCGGTCACATCTGTTTGCAGAGCCGCGGCTCTCAATATAGTTTATTGTTGTGAATCTTGCATGTTATTCACACATGACTCATTTGGCCCTGGATGATTACGGTGTTTAGTAATAATTGCAGCTTTAGCCTGTGATTATAATGCTCTGCGAATGTGCTGTGTAAAGCCCAAAATGAGCGACCTGTTATGACGAAGCCCCCCCGATGATTCTAACCCAATGCAAATCAGACTCAGTGATTTCAGCCTTCGTTTATATTTAGTGGGTGCCATTTTTCTTCTGCTTCTTCTTTTTTTCTATCTGAAACCACCATTTGTGGTTTCTTCTCGTCACGTGAAAAGGAGACAGTTGAATCTACGGACCACAGTTTCTTAATGCATTTTCAGAGCAAGCGTGATCGGGAGGTTAAGAAATGTAAAATGTGGAAATGACAGTATATTGTAATATCTGTAATAATGGTGAGTGAGTCATACAAGCCCAAAGCAAAATGTCATAACTTACTTGGGCTGCACGCTAGTAAATGTACAGCCGCCTGAAACATCTAAAAGTTAAATATGCTGCTGCAGCTATCAAGGCTAGGAAAACCCCCGTCACCCGACCACGCAACCACCCAGTGGCTCAACCAGGCTGTCTGAGGGGCCGGGGCGGAAAAAGTAAAAGGGGCACCAGCTCGCAGAAATGTTTGTAGCATGTAGGGCAGCCTATATGGCACTGCGTCATGTTTTCCCCATTTTAAGGGCACCCATTAATGCACTGCATCATGTTATCTCCATTTAATGGCACCCATTAGTGCACTGACTCATGTTTTCTCCATTTTAAGGGCACCCTAGAAGGAACTGAATCACGTTTTCTCCATTTAAGGGCACCATTAGTGCACGGCATTTCCTTTTCTCCACTGGAAGGGCTCCCCATTGGGCACTTATCACGTTTTCTCTACTAGAAGGGCTTCACAGAGGGCACTTTATATTGTTTTATTCAACATAGGGGCATCCAAGAGGGCTTTTGCTGCGTTTCTTTCTAACTTGCCCTCCATCAGTGCAAACACCCATAACTGGAGCTTTATACAGTTCATTGCAATGTCCGACAAGCTCTCATAGGCTGAAACAGACTTGACTAAGTTAGCGAAAGACTCTTCTCCTCACTGCTACGCTAGGTAAGCGTTACTCAAGCTCTCCCGAAACTATTGTTTAAAATGTCATGCTGCCTACTTTACTCTGATACACATTAACGTTATCCACGAGTATCCAGCAGCTGCAGTTCAGGCAGATTACAGTAAAGCCGAACTATGAAATCATACATAAGCCTGTAAGACCATTTTTATCATGAAATTCAAATCAAACATTGTAAAAGCAGCACCGCAGTAATAACTGGAACTGGATCAGTGTTTTGGGATACATCAGGCTGTGCATTTCAGTCATAAGTTTGTATTTCTTTTCTTTAATTACACACACAGAAGAAAACATTTGTTTAATGGTATTTTAAAGAACAGACTAAGAGATGTAGTTGATTATTCTTAAATGTAGCGTTCAGTGCCGTTGCATATGAGCTGTCTGTTGAAAATAGGTTTGCCCTTAAACCAAGAATCATGGGAGAAAGTCATGATCTCCAGCCTGGTAAACCCCTATAACTTACACTTACTCACACGTGCTCTTGAGTCAGATCATGTGCAGATTGAGTGTTTTGGAGGGCACGCTGTGGGTGGGGAGGAAGGGGTTAAGGCTGTACAGTTTATTTTGGGCAGGTGGGTGGAGGCTGTAGGAATGTGCCTGGGGGGGGGTGATAATGTGGCCACTGGGAACCCCAGATCCGCAGCAGAAACCCTGCGTGCCTCTATCAGTCGGCAGCAGTTGGAGCTCTTCCAAACGAAGAATTGTCCTTTTCTCTGTCACGTTCAAAGTCATTTGTATAAGTCCCAGAATCACGTACAGTGTCTCTACGGGCATCACAGCAGCGATGGTTCATGACCCGGTCAATGGGATGTAATGTGGGTGAGAAAATGTCAATTAGAAAAGTGAACACAAAGTCGTAACAGCAGAAACCGGCTTATAACTAATGTACTAATGTAGTGAATCAAATTTAAGAAAATCAAGTAGAATAGAATAGAATAGAATAGAATAGAATAGAAAGCTTTATTGTCATCGTATTAAATACAACGAGATTCACAGTTGCAACTCCTGGTCAGTGCTTTAAAAACAAATACTTGTCAAGACAAGGCAGGTAAAACATATAACAGATAAAACACACATAGCTATGAAGCAAATAAAAACAGGAATAAAACAGGTGAGGTAGAGTAATAAATAAATAAATAACTATAAACAGAGGTATTGCACTTGGGAAATGGAATAGGTGAAGTAGATGCTATTTCACATTCAGTGTATTAATATTGTATAATATTGCACAGATTTTAATGTAAATACGTCTGACAAATGAGTCCAATAAAATAGGTTCAATGTCCCCGGATATGAGTTTTCCACACCTATCTAGATCCATGTAGGTGAGGAAGCATGCACACAAACCCGACTTCTAGGTGAGGTTTGCCCCGCAGGGTGTTTTTGGATATATCAGCCGAGGCCCGACCTGCATTCCTGCAGGATCAGCCGGCCACCTTCCTCTCTCCGCACTCTGCTGAAAGGTCAGACTAAATCCAGCCAGCAGTGTCATATCTGGCTGCGGAAGAATTCATTAAAGGACAAGGATTCATGCGGAGATCAAATTATGCAAGCATCGTTGGATTATTTTGTAATTGGAACTGATTTGCGATGCTGGTGGAGTTTCATTTCAGCTTCAGCAGAGTTATTTCAGTGATACCGCTGCAACGCTTGAGCCCCCCCCCCCCATACCAACCCGTTCAACTCGTCAGATACCAGCCGAGCAGCCCTCGGCGTCTGATATCCACGAACCGAGGCAACATTTAGTATGGGACGCTCCGGGTTTTCCACTAACTCCAATGTAAACCCATCAACGTCATTGTTAGACGGTCAGAGCAACTGACGTAGTATAAAGTGCGAGAGATTCTGCGAAGGGGGGGCGGGGAGGCTGGATGGGTCAAACAAAGACAGGACTTTCACTCAGGAGACGCTGTTCGTGTGAAACCAAGTCAGCGTTGACTCATTTTACCTCAATTTTGTTACGTAACTTCCGTACTTTACTAACGCCAGTTACATAACAAACACATTTATTTAACATAACAAAAATATTTATTTCAACCCAACACATGATCTTTTCCTAAACCTAAAGGCTGTTTTTTTTGGGTGCGATTAATTTGCATGTCAATGTATTTTTTCAAACTTTTTGTCGTGAGTACTTTCTCACAGAACGTGAATATTACGCAGCGAAAAAGCGACGTCATTTTCTGATCTTTCGCCCCTCAAATAAACACATCAATCAATCACGTTGTGCGGGACGGGTTGAGTTGCGTCTATATTTCTGAAACAGCAACACAGAGTGCTCCGGCTGGCGGTGGCTAATCAGCCTAACCTTGTGGAACATGTCCTGCTAACAGTTAACTAATAGCTTTCTAAATACAATTGTTGGCTGGCTGCTGAAGTCCCAACAATATCACTGTGAGAGATGAAGGAATGGGAAAAGTCCTGATAAATTGTGTTTCTATTCACTTAATGTTTTTTTACTTTTCTCACCGACTCACACAAGATATTTGTGGATGTACAATTACAATCTGGTTTCATTGCGATGCTATGGTATACATTTATATAACTGCCCGACTCCCCCCTTTTCTAAACAATATCCTCCTCCGGCCAGAACCGGTCCGAAGGCCACGCAGAGCTTTGAAGTCTCCTCTCTGTGTCTCTGTCTGCTTTAAACACCAGCAGCTGGGCAGATGGAGCCCAGATGGACAGTAAAGTAGGGATGTCTTTAAAAATTCATGGCACTCACCATGATCAGGGCGAATGGAGGGGAGTTGGCATTAAACATTAAATTGCTCACACACACACACACACTCATTGGGAGTGGGGGGGGGGGGCCGTTAGTGACAACAGGAAGTGTAGCTGGAATGAGAGCCAATTGGGAGCGACACTTATTGGGATTGCCCGTCAGGTTTGTGCTGATACAGCTGTCTGATAAGTGCTCGTTGGGTTTATATTCCTCTGTAGGTTCGTCCCGGCTGTTTGATCTTTCTGAGGGTTTTATGAATAGGACGGACTGTGTTGGTTTTTGCATTTTATATGAACTTGTGCATTTTCACAGCTGTAGATTTGTTTCGTTAAAAAAGCACTGGAGATGAAATCTGCTGAGAGCTGCTTAGAATTTTAGAAGTAAAATATATATCTTAATATCCCTCATGACTGCTCCTCTACAAACTTGTGTTGACAGGTTGACAAAATCATGCAATGGATAAATTGTAATCCGTTTAATTTACAGCTTGTTGTCCTCCCTCCTCAAATGCACTGGCCTTTTTGATGTTAATGAATAACTAGTGTCAAACTATGCTTAAAGAGGACATATTATGCTTATATTCAGGTGCATACTTGTATTTGGGTTTCTACTAGAACATGTTTACATGCTTTAACGTTAAAAAAATGCTTTATTTTTCTCAAACCGGCTCATACCTCTTTTCACCCTCTGTCTGAAACGCTCTGTTTGAGCTCCTGCTCGTACAAACAAACAAAATAATCTGTGGATAAGCAAGAAGTCAACGAGTGTTACCGGAAAGGAAAGTAGGCTGCCTGGCAACAGTAGTAAACACTAAACGTCGACGTACGTACCGTACGCCAAACATTGCATTTGTGTACTGTAATTATTACTGTCGCTTACCTCCAAGTCAAAATGACTTTCTGTCTCTCGTTGCTTCCCCTCGGGCGCCACTCTTACCATGAGACATTTTTTAAGATTTTACAAAACGATCATATTCTCATATTCTTTCACAGCCTGCGGCAAAAAGCCTCTTCTTTCCCCAGTGTGTTGCCTATTTCTTTCCAAGAATTGAATGACATGTGACCGTCCCTGTGGTCTCTCTATGAACAGTTGAAATGAAAAGCGCAGGTTGGCGTGTAGTTACAAAAATTCAGACGTGCACGACCAACCACCGCGACAACTTGCGTACCATGAGACTTTGGGCTTTGTAACTTTGCAGACCTTTTACATGCACAAAAAAACTCTATAAGACACTAAAGGAAAGAGAAAAAGCACAAAAGCATAATAGGTCCTCTTTAAGAATTTTAAAGCGAGGTCTTTGCACTTCTTGGTAATTACTCAAGCAACATTTTACACACTACTCTTGTGTTTTTCTCCAATCCATTAACTTGGATTTAGCTCATTACAATTCAGAGTACATTAACTCCAGAGCAATTTGATCAGTTTGCTGAGCTGGAGTCTGCAGGTTTAATTAATCAACACAGAGGAGTTTTCATTTAGTTTATTATGCCGTGCCCGGAGAAACCTCTGTGTGCAGCGATCTGTGTTTAACAAAAAGAAAACCAGGTTAATGGGCCCTGTTCATGTCAGGAGAACAAAAAGGCCCAAAACAAAGGTGGAGGCAGGGCGGGAAGACCCCCGAAAGCCTTCCTGTGGAGTGGAGGAGGAACAGCGCGGGGGGGGGAAGGAGTAGCTGTGACTGACAGAGCAGGAAAAACATCAGTCAGTTGGCGTCGGGCTTTGAACCGCTGCCAAGTAGAGTGTGTAGTACACGCTGCTTTTCACTGTGAAGCTCTGTGGAGCATTATAATCGTGTCCAACGTGCGGCGTGCAGCACATAGCTGATGTCAGAAACTGTACAGCCATGGGGATTCTGGAAATTGGCAAGCGCTCAATACGGAGGAGGAGAGGGGGGGGGGGGGGGCTGGAATGTAAACAGAGATTGCGTAAAGGCTGAGGCCAGCTCCTTCGTCCTGTCTTTCTCCTTTGGCTGTTGTGTTATAGATTTTATTTTGGCACGCTCCTGGATTACTCGTGTGGCCGAGCTTCCTCCTGACTTCAACGTCTTCATATAGATTGAGGAAATGATTGTTTTGAGCCGGGGAGACTTGCACAAATCCTTCATTGTCTTTGCCACTGTTGTGTGTGTGTTGATCTCTCTCTTCTTCCTTTCTGAGTGAAATAATGTGAGTGATGGCTCATCTCTTTCTTTCCCCTTTTTGTTCCTGCATAGCCTCGCGTCTTAATATGAGCTCAGAAAGAGCTCCGCACTGAATGGTTGGATTTGTCAACAAGCTAAAACTCTTTCAAAGTGACATCTTTTCATACCGCGGCCCGGTGGAAGGCATTCGTTTGAACAAAAGTGGATGCTCGCTGTCGCCTTCAGATGCTTCTGAAAAGGTAGCGTGTGTTGAAAGCTTACATTCATGAAGGAAACAATTAAGAAATAGGTCAAACATACATAAAGATACTTGCTGCACGTTCTCAAGGTCTGAGTCTCCTCTGTTCCATCAATAGCTCCAACATTATGCAGAGCAGGAACACTCCTCTCACATTGGACCATAAAGGAGTGCTTTCATCCATAATATCACATTTGACGACGCTCTGTCTTGTCCTTTTGTTGATAGCTGAAATTCTGTTCACACTAATAGAGATTCTTAACCTCCATTTCACACCATTGTGAACTGATAATAGACCTTTTCCACTGCACATATTTTGACATGTCATAGCAAGAAAGCCACAGGCGTAACTAATACCATTATCTGGCTGCATACCATTTAGATGTTTAGAACCCGCTAATGTGCATGCTCGCTCATTTGACAATACGGAATCATAATTGATTACCTTCTGTAACGAGTCAACATGTGTACCGTGAAAAAGGTCTATTATAATAAAAAAGACAGATAAATTGGACAACTGTCTCAGGTAAATTGGAATTTGCAATAATTTGACATTTTAAAAATATATTTCAGATTTAAAGGTACAGTGGAAACCGCTTATAGTGACCTATAGGTGTATATGTGCTGCCGGCGCTGCGGTGCCGAGGAGCAAAGTTTCACTTTGGCAGCATTACGTGACCAGGCATTATCAATCCACTTGACAAGGGCGGCTTCAACCACAGGTTCTTTACCCCGTGCACATTCATTTTTAATTCAGAGAACATTACTTTCCTTTTCCCATCTTGATTTCAATGTGCACGCAGCATCAGCCTCAGGTATTCGGCCGGAGAGCAGACGGTCTGCGAGGCAAAGTATCAAGGGAGTAAAGTAAAAAAACTAAACAAAAAATTCGATTAACATTAGTCTACCGTAGTTTTAAAATGTTTTCCGATACGTTTTCATGTATGAAAGCACCCAAAATGAACATAAAAAAAATTATTTAAATAGTTAAAGAGTTTTTGACCATTAGTTACGCCGCGTTTTGTTAGTACTGTATCTCTCGCATATGCACAAGCGCGCACATGCATGTGTTTGATATGAAACCTCCTGTCGATGCTCCTGTTTCGTGCTATTTCACTGATTGACAGTTGGTGGTAAGAAATGTAGTGATGCACCAACAAAGGCAAAAAGAGCGACATAGAAGGGCAGCAAAAGGTTCACCAGAAGGTCTGTAACAGTGAAGAAGCATTTTTTCCCTGCTTGTATACATAGAACTACACAGATCTACACAGTTTACATCCATGTTTGCAAGCAAGCCAACATTCAACATGTTTATCAGGGACCTGAAGAATAAACACACAATGCATTTTGGTGAGAAACAGTGAGTGTAAACTCCACAGAGCACATCTGAGCTGCTTGTGTTGGGCTCCATGTAGAGGACAAACCCGGGGTTAGCTTTAGGTCAAACTGCAGCCCGTCCACCTATTGATTTGGGCGGGCTTTGCCACGTGGCCACTACGTCTCCGTCTCTGTGAGCCACGTGGACAGACATCTGCCCTCCATGGGGGTAGATATGTTTTTAAGGCCACTGTTGTCAACCATTAAACTCATTTCCCTTCCCCATCCATCACTCTGATTAAAGGTGCAAGCATCGTGTCTTTCCCTCTGCACAGCAGCAGCACAATGCAGCCTCCTTTTAATATCTCTCACATGTCTTCATCCTGTTTGTATACAAGCACTGTGACAGACTTTCCTCTGAACCTTCACCAATCTCTGTCTCCATCTTTCTGCCTTCAGACGCAGCCGTTATCACTGCATCTGCACCGGCGCTGCCTTCAGCTTTCATTAGATCATTATCTAGGTCATGATTTTCTGCCATTTTTGAGGGTTCACAGATGAGATATTTGTGAGGGAAACAACATTGTACCAGGAGTACCAAATAACTGAGTGTGGTATCAGTTATTCGGTTGCTCTCTTTCAACACGCTGCTTAATAGTGTTAAATTGCTGTTACACCCACTTCCCCCCGTCGGTCTGCTCAGCTCGGCCCAGTTTGGGCTTCCATCATCGTGATACTACTCATTAAGATTGCGGTTCCAGCAGAATGCTCACAGCTACATACATCAGACTCTCCCGGGGAAAGCTGGCTGCTATTCCTGATTCTTATCCAAATGTACAAGCCGTGGCAGCTGACGGCGGTAGGCAGGAATGGAGAGCAGCGTGTTAGCGTGGGATAGTGCTCATTCTGGTTTCATGTCCCGTCTTCGTCAACTGCTTTTCACCTTTTTGCTCGTGTCAGCAGGGGATTGTGTATATCCAATTATATCCGGCAGGAGCCGAGCATAAAAATCCTTTGGTAAAGCCCCGCATACTGAAGCCTCACTTACAACTTCTCACGCCGTAAAGAACCCACGTCCTCAAAGATCATTGAGTTTCTGGCACGTCATTGAGTTTCCAGAAGTGTATTCCGGCCGTGGGGAAAATCTTGGCGTCTGTAAATAAAAGGGAAACGTGCACATTATAGCAAAATGTGTTTTTAAAACTTGATGTTTTCAGGGTGGAAACCAAACTGAGAACTTCCTTAACAAAGTAGGATAGAGTTAAATCTTGCAGATCATGGACATCCTGTGTTCTGTGCCACAGTTGACACGTTTAGATATGTGGTTTTATTCAGCCGCTATGCAGGCTGTAACATTCTCACTGTCATTTTCTACCTCGCTTATCGCTTTTTTTCATTTTTAGGGTAAATGTGACTGCAGCAGATAAGGCCAAGTCAGATACGGTCGGTGTTGTTTGTCTCGGCAGGCTGTTCAGGCTCCTCATTCTCAGTCGATGGGAGTTGATTTTACGAGGTCACGCGTTCAGTTTCAGGATTATGATGCGTTTGATTCAGACTGGATCAATAAAAAACCGATCAATGCCTCTGCAATCTGACAGCTCTATTGTTGCTGTTAATTGTGTGCATTTGGAGGGGGGAGGTGGGGGGGGGGGGGGAGACAAAGATGGATTCATTATAGATGTCAGTATACCGGAGACATGTCGGTGCAGTTTCTGTCACATCACTGTCAGCTCTGTCGACTGACTGGATTAACTTATTTTCCACATGAACATTAGAAGCACAATGAATTTGCGTACTGACAAAGTAAAGAGTATTTGCTAATTTCCTACTCTTCAGCAGACACGAAGAAAATAAATGTGACACTTTTACAATCTGTCGTTGTAAGGAGAATACTCTGTGATCCTCTTCACGCTGCAGCAGCCGGCTGAACCGGTTCCAGGAGTTATTCTGTGAGGAAGTGTTGTTCGTTCTTTAGACATGTGTCTGTTTCTGTTTGGGATTTTTCTACGTTTCCTAGATTGGCTCTTGACAGCTTTGAGAAAAAGGGTGTGTGAAATGTGTTGCTTTTGTGTGTGTGTGTGTGTGTGTGTGTGTGTGTGTGTGTGTGTGTGTGTGTGTGTGTGTGTGTGTGTGTGTGTGTTGCTTGTCTGCCTTTACATTACGTTCATTGTCTATTACTGTGGGTGTAGATATCTTTCTTTCTGTATATTGTACAGTAGATTTCTCCCCGTATGACTGATGGAGTGTTAAATGTCATTCCCAGAAAGAAGCCCTTTCTCTCTGATCACCTCCATAACCTGGTTCCTCTGAGTAGTCTGGTTACTTTAGTCCATGAGGTGCTTTTTAAGTCGGGCTGTCAATAACGCGTTGACGCAAATTTGTTTTAACGCCACTAACTTCTTTAAAGCATTAACGCAACTTGCGCTTTTGAAGTGGTAGCGGGCGAGTTTTAAAGCTAGAGTGAAGAGAATTATATCATATGAAACTAGAAAACCTGAGGAATCCGTTGGTATCAACCATGTCATACTAGCTTGTTGAGAAGGAGGCTAGATAACGCTCCAAACTTTTGACTAAATTTTGGCGAGGAAAAAAACTGTCATGGCCATTTTCAAAGAGGTCCCTTGACCTCTGACCTCCAGATCAGTGAATGTAAATGGGTTCTATGGGTACCCACGAGTCTCCCCTTTACAGACATGCCCACTTTATGATAATCACATGCAGTTTGGGGCAAGTCATAGTGAAGTCAGCACACTGACACACTGACAGCTGTTGTTGCCTGTTGGGCTGCAGTTTGCCATGTTATGATCTGAGCATATTGTTTTATGATAAATGCAGAACCTGTGAGGGTTTATGGACAATATCTGGCATTGTTTTGTGTTGTTAATTGATTTCCAATAATAAATATTTACATACATTTGCATAAAGCAAGCATATTTTTCCACTCCCATGTTTATAAAAGTATTAAATACGTGACAAATCTGCCTTTAAGGTACATTTTAAACAGATAAAATGGACAATCATGCGATTAACCGCGATTAAATAATCGCGGTTAATTTAATCGACAGCACTATTTTTAAGTTTTTAGCATCAACACTCATTATCTTGCGATGAGCGGATAGCCAACATGACTTGACAAAGAAGAAAGCACAAATAAAAAGTCAAACTCTTTCTGCCTCCGATCAAAGGAAGGCGGCGCCGCCACAGCTCTGCTCACATTGTGTGATTAACAGCTGATCTCTGTGCAAACAGCAGCAAAACACAATCGTGAGCAACCAAGAGAAAGAAGAACAAGACGTGGGCTTGTCAATTTAAGAATCGGATTCTTTTTTCATTTAGTTGTCAAGCAGAACGGACATATTAAGAAATCAGTTGATGTGTTGTTATAATAGCTGGTTTCTCAGCCGGCTCGGCCTTTCAGTATTCACTGTAGGAGGAAATGAAGAACACCTGCTGTACGTCAGTGTTTTTATTTATTTTCTAAAAATGTCCCAGTCTGCAAAAGTAGTCTAATTTTGTCACAAGGGATTTCAGTTCTCTAGCTGTCGGGCTTATCGTGCTCAGCAAAACCTGCAAGTTGGTTATCTTGAATAAAAATTAAAGACCAATTGAAATAAGAACAAACACGGCAGCTCTCTCCTTCTCTCCTGTACACCATGTTGTGTGTTTTGTAAATCGGGGCGTTGCTGCGTCTCGTGACTTTAACCTGCATCTTTTGATGGAAACAAAAAGAGATGTGACTGCAGTGTTTTGTGCCTAAAATAATGGAGAGATTCAGCAGAATCCGCGGCTGTGTTAACTGCCTGTTCTGTTTCTGACCTTACTGTGATGGAGGTAATCAGATAAAGGCTTCAGGAGTCAGAGTATTGCCTTCATTGCAGTAAAATTGAATTATGGGCTGACCCCACTCACTGAAATCTGTACACAGAAGAAACTGTGTTTTTTACCACTGAGGCCAAACCTCGCTGAACCCAAAAGCTGATCAACCACTTTCACAAACCAGGATTCAGTTTAGCTTTGACCTCTTCTGGTATCCAGCATGTTAATATCCTCCTCCTTGACATTAAATAGAGATATTTGTATCTGTCAGCTCAGGAACAACAGGCGGAGCATTGCATTGTGGGATTAAAGTACATGCTATGACGCTATATTTTCTTTGTGGGAGTACTGGATCCGTGCTGCTTGTGTTTGCTTTGGTTCATTAATGACACTCATAAAAGGGCTTTGGCCTGGAACAATGCTGTGTTTGAATGTGGCTGATCATGTGTTCATGACCCCCCCCTCCTCAAACACTCCCCTTCCCCCACTTTATATATACGGATATGTATGTATAGCTTAGCTGGCTTTATGTTTACAAAGCTCTGTGAGACTCCAACACTCATCATTGTGTCTTTTTCCAGTTAATTTGACATAGTCATGCTTAAAAGTGTGACACACAGCAACCTTTTAGAAATGAGACAACTGCGTTTTTCCCATTCAAATCAGGCAAGACGACGTGCAGAAAACAAGTTCATACTAATCTCTTTCATGAGAAGAAACAAGTCAAGGACTTAGATTAATATGAAGTTGTGAAACGGGTCCTCCAGCATTGGGTTAAAGGGGATTTAGTCTCAGTGTAAACCTGGTTTCTTCTGAAAAATACATAGACTTAGTAGTTCGCATAGTATGCAGAAAGGCTTAACTCCACCTGATGGTTATCACTCTGTACCGAAAGGTCCCGATTGGTCAGCTGTCGGACAATTTGGGGCCATTGGTGAGCATCTGTCGGCCTAGTTTTTGCAGTGTGTCCCGCACCGTGGCTCTAGTCTGCCAGTGTTGGCGGCTTTTTGGCCTCAGCATGTTGAATCGCTCCGATTGGCTGCTCAGTTTAAACGAATCATTGCACGAGAAGAGAAACGGAAGTGAGGAAAACAAGCCAACACAGAAAGGCTCTTCTCATTTTTCATCTTCATCTCATCTGATATATATTTTCGGGTATTTTCACAACGACATGGCCGTCTGGAATGAAGCTAAGCGGTGAGTGAGAGCGGTGTGAGAATGATCGGCAAACGCCGCTTTGTTTCATGCACGTATCATAGCAACGGCTTGTATATCCGCCGTCCTCTTTCTTCCGGTTGACCTTTTTGAATGAGGAATACAGACTACCGCCGCCTGCAGGTGTGGAGAGTTATTTCATCTCACGCAGGCGCAGAACGT